>JABEVN020000534.1:0-30419 GCA_013146195.2 Codonopsis lanceolata | reverse complement strand
TTCTCTATCTCTCATACACTCTTTTGTTCTATTTTGGTTACTTTATAACACGTTATCGCACGATTGTTCTATCTTAACATCCTCAATCGGTAAAATTTTCTACCGATATATTCTTTATTTTATGTCTCTGCTTTTACTTCAATATATATCGTATATCACCATTATTAAGAAAAGGTTGGCCGAGCCACCGCCGATAATATATGGTGAGATGACGAAATAATAATTTATTATTTAACGCATAATATATATTCGTTGATGCTTGTGCGGAAATAACCCAAGCTATAATCAATATTTATATATATACATATATTTCAATTCTATATATGAATAACTTTATATACATATATATTTATTATCTTGACTTACAAACACCCACGTAAAGGAAACTTGCCGAGTAGCGTGGCGTGAATATATATATATATATATATATATATATATATATATATATATATATATGCTATATAATAGTTGTATAAAGTTGATCGAAAAAATATTCATAGTGAGTTATTTTATTTATTGCTCCTAATAAGATTTATATTTATTCATAATATAAATGCAATTCTATTAAATCGAATTTTTACATTTTTACCCCTATCCTATAACGACTAGTTAACTACTAATGTTAAACAGTTTGATTTTTTATCTATCTCCTCCAACGGTAATAACGGCTAGTTAACGGTCATAATGTACGGTCATTTTTTTCTCCATATATACCGCAACATCTTAATAGATTACTCACATTTTTACTATCTCCTTACAAACTCTCAATATCATATCTTCTTCTACAAAATGTTCCCTCCAATGTTGATGATTATTATCATACTTGTTATTAATGTGCAATCGCATTGGTTTTGTTGTTCTTGAATTCCTCCAAACGATTTTGAGATTTTTATTATCTATCTTTGTATCATGTATGTCCTGTTAGCAATTATTACAATAGCTTTCAACATACATTTTAACATGTACTGATTGATTATCGTATGAATAAAATTTTCATGTCATCATTTTATTAATATATATGTTTCATTTTTATAGTTTTTCTTCACAAATGGCAAACATTGCTAAGCTTGAATTTGAAAGGCTCGACATAACTTGGAAAAAATATATGTCTTGGAAAATAGATGCCGAAACCCACCCGCCGAAGCCTCGAAAATACTATCCAACAAAGTAATAATGAATGGATAAGTAATCAACATGGGCTCAAGCCATGATTTTCCTACGACACCACGTCCCACGAAGACCTAAAGATGGAGTACCTCACGGTTAATGATCCACTCGTCTTTTGGGAGAGTTTGAACGAAAGATATGACCATTTGAAAACGGTCATTCTCCCAAAAGCACACTATGATTGATTCATATCCGCCTACAAGATTTTAAAACCATCAATGAATATAGTTCAATGATGTATAGAATAACCTCACAGTTGAAATTATGTGGGAAACCATCATCGAATATGATATGTTGGAGAAGACTTTCTCCACATTTCATGCCTCGAATATGCGCAGCAACAATATCGAAAAAAGGGTTTTAAAAGGTACTCGAATTGATCTTTGCCTCCTTGTAGCCGAACAGAAATAATGAGATTCTAATGAAAAATCATGAATCTCGAATCTGGTTCAGCCCATTCCCCAACTGGCGAATGGGACTATGTATGATGAAGGCCAGAGCGTGGGCGTGGTAGTGGTCGTCGGGTCGTGGTCGAGCCAAGGAAATCATGGACAAGGCCGGGTCGTGGTCGAAATCAAGGCCGAGGAAGAGGCCGTGAAGAAATAACTTTCGCCGCCATCATCATCATCCATTATAATGGAAATTCCTCTCGCCACCTGAAGTGGAACAGAGATGATGATAGAAACACCTCTTCGAGTAGGCAAAATGTGCGTCCAAACAATGAAGAAAGTTCATGTTTTAGGTGTGGCATGACAGGCCACTGGGCACGCACATGCCGAACGGCCAAACATCTAGTTGATCTTTATGAGATCACAAAAAGGAAAGAATGTAGAGACAAATTTCCTTGAAAATGATCCTCAAGATCTTCATTTTGATTTCGGTGATATGGTTAACGCCGACATGACCAATACCATTAGTGATGATATTGGTCATGAACAATAAATGAACATAGGAATGAAGCTATGGTCCGAGTTTAAGATAAAAGCTGTGGAAAAAGTAACATGTTGTTATGTAGGAACATTATCTGCTTTTCCTATGTATACTAGCATGCTTACAATAAAGTTTATATATGTATTTTGCATTCAATGTGTTATCATATTTATTCATCTTATTTTTCTTTCTCTCATATTGAAATAGATCACAAATATGTTTGAATCCAAAATCCAAGGAGGAGATTTATGTCTTGCAGACAGCGCTACTACGCATACCATACTTAAAAATAAGAAATATTTTTCTTATCTCAAAATTGACAATGCTAATGTCAACACTATATCTGGTAATGCCAAAATAATTGAAGGATTTGGCAAGGCAATTTTCCTAATGCCTGGAGGCACGAAATTCATGATAAATAATGCATTGTTCTCTCCTAAGTCTCAAAGAAACTTGTTAAGTTTCAAAGACATTACGAATGGATATCATATTGAGACTATGAATAAGGGAATGATGAATATCTTTGATTACCTCAAACACTTCCTAGGAAGCAAGTGTATATTGGAAAAATTGTCATCTCTATCATCCGGATTGTATAGTACAATCATAAGAATATTTGAATCATATTCTACAAGAAACCCGAAGTTTATCGAAACATTTAAAGCTTGGCATGATCGACTGGGGCATCCAGGATCAATAATGATGCGTAGAATTATAGAGAATTCTAGTGGTCATCCATTGAAAAACCAGAAGATTTTTCAATCTAATGAACTCCTTTGTGAGGCTTGTTCTCAAGGAAAGTTGATAATTAGACCATCACCAACTAAAGTTGGATATGAATCACCATCGTTTTTGGAACGAATTCAGGGTGATATATGTGGACCTATCCATCCACCAAGTGGACCATTCCAATACTTTATGGTATTGATTGATGCTTCTAGCAAATGGTCGCACGTATGTCTATTATCAACTCGTAATACGACATTTGCCAAATTCCTTGCACAAATAATCAAGCCGAGAGCACAATTCCAGATTATATGATCAAGAAAGTTAGACTTGATAATGCTGGTGAATTTACATCTCAAGCATTCAATGATTATTGTATGGCAATAGGGATTGATGTTGAACATCCAGTAGCCCATGTTCATACACAAAATGGTTTGGCTGAATCGTTGATCAAACGTATTCAACTTATTGCCAGACCATTAATGATGAGAACAAAGCTCCCTACTTCTGTATGGGGTCATGCTGTTTTACATGCAGCCGCACTGATTCGCCTCAGGCCAAGTGCATATCACAAATACTCCCAATACAGCTTGGCATTCGGAGAGCCGAATCTATCCCATCTAAGAGTTTTTGGTTGTGCGGTATATGTACCAATTGCTCCACCACAACGCACAAAGATGGGACCACAAAGGAGATTGGGAGTATATGTTGGGTATGAATCCCCTTCTATAATAAAATATCTTGAACCAAAAACGGGTGACGTTTTTACGGCACGCTTTGCCGATTGTCATTTTAATGAAGACAAGTTTCCACCTTTAGGTGAAGAGGGGAAACAAGTGGGAAGAGAGATCAAGTGGTGCACATCATCGTTATTGCACCTTGACCCTCCCACAAAGCAACGTGAACTGGAAGTTCAAAAGATCATACATTTACAAAATGTAGCGAATCAATTGCCAGATGCATTTATAGATACAAAGAGAGTGACAAAGTCACATGTAGCTGCTATAAATGCTCCTGCCCGAATTGAAATACCAAAAGGGCTACCAAATGATAAAATGGCAAATGAATCTAAGACACGCCTGAAGCGTGGACGACCCATTGGTTCAAAGGATAAAAATCCTCGCAAAAAGAAAGTGATTGAAAATCCCCAATCACATGAAAGTGTTCTAGAAGAAACACACGATCGTGAAATTGTTCCAGAAGAAACACACGATCATGCAAATCTAGTAAGCCCTGCAGGCAATGATAACCATGAGATTTCCATTAATTACATGAGTAATGGAAAAATATGGAACCGAGATGAAATGGAGAATATTGATGATATATTCTCTTATTCGGTATCCCAAGAAATTAATGGACGGACCGATGATCCCGAACCAAAATCTGTATCTGAATGTCAAAAGAGGCATGACAAGATCAAATGGATAGATGCCATGAAGGCTGAATTAAATTCGTTGAATAAACGAAAAGTATTTGGATCTATCGTTCTCACACCAGAAGCTGTGAAACCCATTGGATACAGATGGATTTTTGTTCGAAAGCGAAATGAGAAAAATGAGATTGTGAGATACAAGGCTCGCCTTGTTGCACAAGGTTTTTCTCAAAGGCCTGGGATTGATTATGAAGAAACGTATTCTCCTGTAATGGATGCTATTACGTTCAGATATCTAATCAGCCTATCGGTTTCGAAAAATCTAGATATGCATCTCATGGATGTTGTAACGGCTTATTTATACGGATCATTAGATGCCGATATTTATATGAGAATTCCTGATGGAATTAAAGTGCCTGAAGCACTGAGCTCAAAGCCCAAAGAATTATGTGCAATTAAACTACAGCGATCGATGTATGGATTGAAGCAATCCGGTCGCATGTGGTATAATTGCTTAAGTGAGCATTTGTTAAAAGACGGATATGTGAATGATCAATTATGTCCGTGTGTCTTTATAAAGAAAACGACAGTTGGATTTGCTATTATCGCTGTCTATGTAGATGATCTGAATATCATTGGAACTCCCAAGGAAATCAAAGAAGCAGTTGATTACCTAAAGGGAGAATTTGAAATGAAAGATCTTGGGCAGACCAAATACTGTCTTGGTTTACAAATAGAACACTTTCATAGTGGAAAATTTGTACACCAATCAAATTACACAAAAAGGGTTTTGAAGCACTTTTGTATGGATAAGGCAAACCCTCTCACTAGCCCCATGATTAATAGATCACTGAATGTTGAAAAAGATCCATTTCATCCTTGTGAAGATAATGAAGAAATACTTGGTCCTGAAGTACCATACTTAAGTGCTATTGGAGCTCTTATGTACCTTGCTAATTGTACTAGACCGGATATAGCATTTGCTACAAATCTATTGGCAAGATATAGTTCATCTCCATCACGGAGACACTGGAATGGTATCAAGCACATATTTCGTTATCTTCAAGGGACGATCGATTTGAGATTATTTTATCCCAAAGGATCAAGGGATGAACTAGTTGGTTTTGCAGATACAGGTTATTTGTATGATCCTCATAAAGCCAGATCACAGACCGGCTATGTCTTCACGATGGGTGGTACTGCAATTTCCTGGCGTTCTCAAAAGCAAATGCTAGTTGCTACATCGTCAAATCATGCTGAGATGATCGCACTTCATGAAGCCAGTCGAGAGTGTGTATGGCTTCGATCTATGACTCAGCATATTCAAAATGCCAGTGGACTACCTGTCAACAAAGACCCGACAGTATTATTTGAAGACAATGCCGCATGTGTCGCCCAAAGTAAAGAGGGATACATCAAAAGTGACAGGTCCAAACATATCCCCCCGAAGCTCTTTTTATACACTCAAGAACTTGAAAAGAAGAAAGAGGTCAGCATCCAATATGTTCGATCAAGTGATAATGCTGCAGATTTATTCACGAAGGCACTTCCCACTACAACCTTCAGAAAGCATGTTCACAACATTGGAATGCGGAATCTACGAGATTTACAAAGATGATTTCTCTTAACCCTTGTCAGCTCAAGGGGGAGCATATATGGCTGTACTTTTTTTCCCTTTACCATGGTTTTTTTTCCCACTGGGTTTTCCATGAAAAGGTTTTTAATGAGACAACTCATGCACAAAATTGGTGGCCTAAGTTGTGTACGTTTTTCCTTATGTTCGATTTTTTTCCCTACTGGGTTTCTCGGCTTAAAGGTTTTTAACGAGACACACTTAGCCAACTTACAATGCTATGTTCAAGGGGGAGTGTTATGAAAGGTCAATCTGTGAACAGTAGGCTATTGTAAGATAATAGGTAGAGGAAGGTTATTGTATAGGTAGATGAATTATGTGCCAACAATTCAATGTTCGGCAATTGTGAGTGTGCTGCTCGGTTATAAATACGGAGCAGTCTGAAGTTATCTTTCATCCCGAGATCCTACTCTGAATAATACTCTCTCTCTCTCTCTCTCTCTCTCTGATACACTCTTTGTTTTATTTTGTGGTTACTTTATAATATTATCACAATTTTCGGTTTCGCAAAACGAAGTATTTTCCAAAGGAGAGAGAGACACACAATCAGGCCCTTTCCATTAGGCGTGTGCGTCTCACGCCCCAGTATAACATATGAGAAGCGGTTGCAACGCGGGTCTCACATGTCGGCCACTCACTTTGTTTGAATTGATTTTTTAAAAAAATTGAATGTTGCTATTGCGAGTTATTTTTAAAAAATCAAGTTTCCAAAAAAAAGTTTTTGAACTGTTGCTTCTGTTGCCGTTTATTTTTATTTTTATTTTTTGTCTTTTTGACCTTTGGATACAAGTTTTTTTTTAAATAATCAATCTACTATCTATAAATAATGTGAAAATTATTGAAATAATCATCGTACTATCAATAGGTAACTACCAACCACATTACAATATCTCAAATGTGATGTATTAGTAATTGGGTACGATGTGGTCCATGTCGTCAACGCTCTATCTTAGACTGTACGAAGGGTATTTTTGTCTTTCAATTGCACCTAGAAATGTGGAATTGAAGGAAAAATGTTTGGAAAGAAATGGGTGCAATTGAAAGACAAAAATACTCTTCGCACAACCTCTCCGTCAATTAACGTCAACAGGTTTGTTATAAAATTTGATAGGGTCTCATCCGTCTCCTCTATGACTGAATTATGTGTTCTATGTCTCTTTGCCCTTCAAACAAAATGAAGATTTGACGGCAAGGACCACATCGCACTCAATTACCGAATACATTGGTCACATTTGAGATATTACAATGTGGTTGGTCAAATCGGTTACCTACAAATAATAGAACGATTATTTGGATAATTTTCCCATAAATAATCCTCCAATCTCCTATCTTTTTTTGTTCTATTTTCGAAAAATTTACTATTCATTATCTCTTCTAAAAATTAATTATTCATTATAAACGGATTATATTATTTTATTTATAAATAATATTTGAAATTACAATATATTCATTAAAATTATAAACTACAGTAATTAATTTATTTATAAAATTATAAATGAATGAATTTATTTATTTGAAAAGTATAAAAATAAAAAAAATAGTGTAAATAAAGATGATTTAGTAGTGAGATCCATCTAAGAATTGAGAAAGAATGAAAACTATTGAGAAAATAATTTTTTAGAGAGAAAAATTCTTAAAATGTGTAGATGACACTGAGACTCATCTAAGAACTATGTAAGAATCTCCAACCAATAGACATGATGTAATCCGCATATACATGATTTTTAAAGAAAAATAGAAATCAAACAAATATTAATAATTAAATAAATATTTTTTTATAAATTTAAATGCTATTTTAAATAATACAATAATTTTAGAAGCGAGAGAATAGGAAAAAAAAAAAAAAAAGTAAGGTTGTTTAGCATTGAGTAATCACTTTTTGCAACTCCCGAAAGTCTTTTGCATAGAAGTCAAAGACAGTTTGTTATTGACTTATTTCACCAAATATCAGCGTTCTTAAACTCCCCGTCTAGCTTCGCCTAGGCCCCTTTCTATCGCCACGACTTTCTTAGTCGTCGCCTAATCGATCAAGTCGGCATCTACGTCAAATTTCGCTGACCTTAATTTATTTTTGTAGTTTTAATTTTGTGGCATGTGGTGACCGGAGAAAGAATGTGGAGTGGTAATGGTAAGGCAGAGAGGGAGGTAATAGGGGGCGAACTGAAGTAATATTTTTTTTGTTTTTAGTTCTAAACTTAGCTGATTTATTGCTTTTGGGTTGTTGAGAATTGAGATTAATGGTATGTTTGTATATTTTTGTTCATTTTACAAATATAGACAAGTGTTTAATAAAATGGCAAATATAAAAAAAATAAATTTGTAGTCAATGTGTTTGATCTTTTATGTAAATTATTAAAAAATGGTAATTATGCCTTAATTTTAGGCCCCGCCTAGGTCCCGATTACGCCTCGACTAGTCCTCTAGGCGCTAGGCGCTAGGCGCTAGGCGCTAGTGTGCCGCCTAGCAGCCGCCTAACGATTTTTAGAACCTTGCCAAATATTTGCATTATTTGTGATTTAATAAGTCAATAACCAAAAACCACGTAAAAAAGAGTGTCACTTAGGGGTGAGCTTGGTCTGGTTCGATCCATTTTATAGGAAAAACTGAGAGAACCAAGACCAGACTAATAGTCCGGTTCTTAAAAAATAAAGAACCAGGACCAACCCAATATGTCTGAGAACCAATACATTGGTCCGGTCCAGAACCAATTGAAGGCATACGAGAACCAGGACCGGACCAATACAATGCGTAACTTTGATCAAGAGGATAATTAGATTTTCTAAAAAACAATGATCAATAATCAAATCATGTTCTTCCTTCATACAACATTTTGTTGGGTTTGTTGTTCTTGTGAAAATAAACTAAAGGTAAAAATCATTACTTCCAAATTAATAAAAAGAAACGAAAAAGAAAGTTGTAAGTAAATTTATTGCAAGTCATCTTCCTCTCCGATCCACTTATGGTTAATTTAATTAATTTATAGGTAACAATCATTTAAACTAATAATGTTTGGAATCACAAAAAAAGGCAGGAAATTAATTAATAGGGAATAACAATATTTTCCCTCCTATTTTTTCTTTAATTAAATAAGGAAACTTGGTTGAATATTGAATCAAATTATTATATATATTTTTTAGGTTGTAAGTTGTATCCCTTATATTATCTTTTTATCAATATATATATATATATATATATATATATATATATATATATATATATATATATATATATACTATATTAGTATATTATATATAATAAAATAATAATAAAAACACATTGGTCTGGTTCGGTTTGGTTCTGCGTTTTGTTTTGCAGGGGGACCCAATTATGCAGTTCTGTAAAAATTCAAATACAGGACCAATCCAAAGTATTGATCCGATCCATTTTTGACTGGTCCGGTCTGGTTCTATTGGTCCGATCCGGTTCCGAAAAGCTTCTGCTCACCCCTAGTGTCACTTAGCCTATTTTTTGCATCGATTACTGTATTTCATATTTGTACTATTTTTATCCAGCGGATGACAACCATTGGAATTGGATTAACAAAGTGGTAACATTGCAATTTTAATTTATTTTCTTTCAAAAATTTACATATTATTGTTAGAAAATACATATATTTATTCAAAAAAAATACAAGTTATTGTTTGAAAAGAACATATATTTGATTATTTGTTCAAACCAACTAAATGGTGCAAAAACTAGAAAGGTGCCCCCGGATTTTGCCCAATCCATCGTATGTTGAAGGGCGGTGAGAGAATGAGACTTCGTCTTATAAATTAGAATCCATAAAATGATATAACATGAGACCTACTCGGAAGATTGAGTCCACAAGCAGTATAGCGTGGATAATGGTGCACAATGTAACCGTATCGTCTTCGATTTCTGAACCATAAAATATTCTCACCTTTTGCACAAAAGAAAGAATTGCAGAGCGGAGACTTTTCTATGTAGACATGGCGTGCAATCAATTGGTCCCCTCAATATTTGACTCTAAGCAACCAACAAAAGAGGACATTGAAGACTTTTGTTTGTTTGTCAAGAAAATTTCATGGAAAAAAACACAATCTTTTCATGGAGAAGAGAAATATTTACTTACTGTAATTTGCATTGCCTTAAACCAAGAAAAAACTCAAAAGAAACACAAGAAGAGCTTCTTTTATCATCTTAAGACACACATTAAGAAAAGGCTAACTGTTTATTTGATCTTAAGTTGTATGCTCTCTTGCCATGTTTTCATACTAAGACAATACTGTAGGAAGAAGGCCTAGCTAATTAAACTGGAACTGTTCTGTTTTCATGTCCTCCCTGTGGTCTAGACTCCATTTCCTCTCCATTTTCATCCTCGTTTTCTCGAGACATTTCCTCCAACGATTTTCCATTGGATTCAGGCACCAAGAACGTAAACAATATACCTAGAAAGTTGATCACCCCGAGAATCATGAGCGAGTTTCTAACCCCAATGCCAGGTGGATACCCTTTATCTGTCTTAGTCTTGTCTCGACTCTGTGCAGCGTATAAGAACCCGAACGCCCCCACTATCGCCCCAGCCTTTCCGGCTGCTGCAGATATTCCATGGCATGTTGATCGGAGGCGGGCAGGGAAAATCTCGGCAGGCACGACGAATGTTGTTGCATTTGGACCAAAATTGGCAAAGAAAAATGTTAGCGCGTACATGATTACGAAACCAATTCGGTTTTCCCTTTGAGTCCAGTGATTATAAGGAATGGCCAAGGCAAACATGAATACTGTCATGAAGAAAAAGCCCATCAATTGAATTGCAAACCTCCCTATTCTGTCGATGAAGAAGACGGTGAACCAGTATCCGGGAACAGTACTGCATAACGCGATTAGAGTTTGTGCTCTTGCAATCTTGAAAACCTCCTGAATCGCGTTCATTTCCTTGGCTGGAGGAATCCATCCAATAGCGCTAAAGATGTCCTTCTGGAAAAGATTCTGGCTGTAAAACGCGATATCCAGTAAGAACCATGTACTAGTGGTTCCGAGCAAGTGAAGTCCATGGCGACGTAGAAATTGCTTTGTAAACAACCCGAAATCATTCTTGACCTGAGCAGTCTTCTCAACTATCTCTTGCTCTGGTTCTATCTCAACTTGTAGCACTTTAGACATGTCAGAAGCAGCCTGTTTGGCATTCTTGGCAACCAAAGCCGTGTAACGAGCCGTTTCAGGCATCTTCATTCGCCAATAGTAAGTCATCGCTGCCGGCAGTGCCCCAAACATTAGAATCATGCGCCAAACAAAGTCCGCTTCGGGGACAGTGGAGGCAGAAGGATCAACTTGATATGCCGGGGCAGGGTACCTCGCCTTGAAGGCTGCAGAAACAACACAACCAACCATTCCACCAGCCAAAATCCCAAATCCTTGCATAGCGAAAACTGCAGCAATGAAGGCGCCACGTGTCTTCTTATTTGCATATTCCGACATAATGGTAGCAGAGAGAGGGTAGTCGCCACCAATGCCGAAACCAAGCCAGAACCGGAAGAAGCAGAGTGTAGCCATAACAGATTTTGGGGTGTTACCAAATGACAGACCAGAAGCAATGGAGCAAATGACCATAAGCATAAGTGTCATTCCATAAACCTTTTTTCTACCCATTTTGTCCCCGAGCCACCCAAAAAAGAGTTGGCCCGCTAGAGTACCACAAAATGCAACACCATTTACGGCTGCGGACACATTCGGAGGTAAGGTGCCGGGCTTGGCATCAGCCGGATTGTGGTAGTACAAGCGGCCGAGCAATTTAGTGACAAGAGAAATGCAGAAGAGATCGTAGGCGTCAGTGAAGAAACCCATGCCAGCAATTATAATTGCAGTGAAGTGGTACCATTGTGTCTTGGCCACATCAAGTGCATTGAGAACTTGGAGCTGATCCTTAGCCATGGCTACTTCCTCTCAAACCTGGCAAAATAATCATACAGAGAAGAAAACCATCAATATAAGTGGTGGTGCAAAGTTCTAATCATATAATTGCTGGCTATAAATTATTGATTCAGAAGCTATTAGAGCAACTCCAATGGCATATTCTTAGTAAGCTAAGAATGGGTTGCTGTTGGAGCAAATTCTCCAAAAATTCTTAACTTCAAAAATTCTACATTAAGAATTAAAGCCGGAAGAGAGAGAAAGCAATGAGCTGGGTGAGAGTTTGGTGCACCACGCCATTTCACGCGCCTTAAAAGGCGGGTCTCTCATATGTTCCCCACTACAAACGATTTTCAATTCAATTAGTTTTTTTTTTCCACATGTGCTGGGCTTGTTTTGTTAACTTTTTTCCACATGTGTATTTAAAAAAAAATCTCAATTTGACTGTTTTAGTTTTTTTAAAAAAGTATGCACGTTTTAAATGAAATAATTAATGAGTTATATATTTTTTATAAATTATTTTATTATTTAAACGAAATATTTGAATATGAAATATAATTATTAAAGTTAAATAAATTTATTTATTTAAAAATTATAAAAATAAGAAAGTAGTATGAATAAAGTGAATGATTTGATACTCGGACCCATGTAAAAATTGAGGAAGAATGAAAGTCATTTGAGAGAAAATTTTTTAGAGAATAATATTGTTAAAACGTGTATGTAACAGTGGGACCCAGTTAAGAATTTGTGTTAAGAAGTTGTCTAATGGAGATGCTCTTAAGGATCTGAAACCTCTAGAGTTGAGATCGTTAGGTATTGTTTAATAACATTTCTATTCATATATTTTCTTTCACATATTTTTCTTTCACATATTTTTCTTTCACTTTTCTTTTCTAGATTTGAATTAGAAACAAAACACGTTTGATAATGGTTTCTCTTTCTATGGATGAGATTTTACGCAAGAGAATACAGAACATATGGAGGAGGTGAATTTAGGGTTGAGAATTTTTTCATGACCAAAATTTGAAAGTCAGATCTTATTTAACTTGGCCCTTCCGTTAGAGGAGTCCGGATCTCCTGTACCACTTGTGTGTACCACTGGTATACCACTTTTTATCTTCACCATTGGTTGAGATGCAATGATTGGGATACAATGGCGGAGATGAAAAGTGGTACATTAATGGTACACATAAGTGGTACAGGAGATCGGACTCGTTGCTAGACCAATGGGTCAATCCAGCCAATTCAACATTTTGGAGATCCAAAAAAATTGGGCCTTTTGGCCCAATCCAATGGCCCGATGGGCTTGGATTAAAAATTCTGGGGGTTTTTAGGTCGGCTCAGCCCAGTTACTTTATTTTCTTACAGAATCAGATGCATAAGAAGTAAAGAAAATACAATTGTCTATGAAAACTTTCAATGTTATTAATCTTGAAGAGTGAAGATTAAAGGGTCTGCTAGTGCCATTTTTTCCAAATGATGTATGATGATTGCTACATTATTATTTCCTACTCTACTATTAAATTGGTTATTTTTGTGTATTTTTTGTCATCCAGCTTAGTTTGAATTGGTGTTTTTTTTTTTTGTCCTACATTGAGCTTTTCATCACATGTTTTTGGATTTTGAATTGTACATTATTATATGGTTCTAAAAATCAACCTAGACGTCACTAAAACACCGCAATTTCCTCTAAATCGACAAAAAAATCGCTCGGGAAAAAAATCGTCGACTAGTCGCCTTAGTCAAAGACTAGTTTGCTGAACTTACAAAGGAGGGAGGAGAGCGATTTGTCTGGGATTGTTGTGGCTTGTGTGGCTGAGCTTTGGGATGGAAAGGTCTATGGAGGAGAGAGTGGGCAGGGATACAGAAGAAAAAAGAGGGATTTTGAGTTTCTCTATAGAGGGGAGGGTGAGAGAGAACCGCAGTGACTTTGCGAAGAAGATAAAGCGGGGATGCGAGGAGAACGAAGGAGATGCATGCAAGCAGGGAGGGAACTGGAAAAGAGGAGGAAAGAGTAATATTAGTCAATGGTATAGAAATAAAGAAGAAGAAGGAGGAAGAGAAGGAGGAATAGGAAGAGAAAGCAAAAGTAAAGAGAGAAAGAGATAGAAAGTCAACAACAAAAAAGGATGGATGGGATCGATTATGATTAACGTGTGGACAGTGTGGTGGCTTGTATAGTTGTATCTAGGGGTGGTAAAATGAGTGTTATGGATAATCATGGGTTAGTCTATTATCCATGGTTAACTCATGATTATTCATAACACTCATTTTGCCACCTCTACTTGTATCAACTTGTATGTGTGGACTGACAATGGTAATAGATAGGTTAGATTTGGTTTTACACATTTTTTTGTGTGAGACATATTCTTTTTACTCGATCTACGATATATTGGTGGATTGAGTTGTGAGATAGTGGAGCTTCGTCTTACGAATTAAAATCCGTAAGACGGTCTTACAGGAGACATATTCTACTTTCAATACCATTTATATTATAATTAAGCTTCTGAAAAATTAACTACTAACCAGGATTCATTTTTATAAAACATAACTACTGGTTAGGATTAAATCTTTCTAAAAAGTTAACTATTGACCAAGATATTGCTAGATTTCGTGAATCCCGCTAATAATATAGGAGATATCTAACTTAATTCTTACGTTTGCCTTCCTATACTGTATCAATAATTTCCTCTTCATTATATAACGGTGTCTATGGGATGGGCACGTATAGTAGTTGACTAATATTAGTAGTATTATTACTATTTAATTATCATTGTTGTCATATTCTTAGATTTATCCGTTAGTACATTTCAAATTTTTAATGTTTATTAATTAATAATGTTATAATTTATCCTTAAAATAAAAAATTATTATAATTATGTCTTTATTTTTAGGTCTCGTCTAGTCCTTTAGGCGCAGGTGCAGCACCTAGCGACTTTTAAAACATTGTATTTTTATAATTTTATGATTGATTTCATTTCGGTTGAAAAAACCAATGGCCCACGGGCCCAAGACAAGGTTGGACAGGGCTTGTTTTTCATAGGCCCATCGACTTTTAGGGATAGTTGAGTCCATCCAAAAATATGTTGTCCCATCGGATTTAGATTGGGCCTGTCCAATCTATTGTCAGTTCTACCTTCCATGTTTTGGATAACATTCATTTCTCTTTTGTGAGAAATGATTTTTTTTTCATTTCTAAATTTTGGGCAAAAATAAGAAATATTTTTAATTTTGCAAAAATAAAAATAGTTATTAAACGCATTTCACTTTCTAATTTTCACAAAAAATTAGAAATAAAAATAAAAATATTAGAAACAAAATGATAACCAAACAAGTCCTTAGATTTCTTAAATTAGATTCAGACACAAACAAAAAAAATTGCTCATCAATTCTATGGTCTGAAGGCTTAACCTTTATTAAAAAAGTGGAATTATTGATATTATTATTTATGACTCATAATTCCAATTATTATTCAGTAACAAGAGTGGGCATTCGGTAGGCCAATATGAATAAGAAACTTGTGGTTTGTGAGGGAAGCATGAATTACTTAAATATTTCCAAATGAGGACAGAAAATGGGGCCAAAGTTTTCAATGGTTTTGAAAGCTCTTTGGCCAAAACATCAGACTTTTCAAAGATGGTGAACCAAAACCAACCAAGTACTTTTATGACTATGATGTGTCGAAAATGACAAATTTAAAACAAGGAGGGAGAAAGAATTCTTTTTTTATGTTTGACACGTTAAGTCAACAACTCAACTTTGGACGGAAATACAAGGCAGCACAGCGTAGTGATAAAGGGGTAAAAATTATGAACAAAAAGTGAAATTGATTATGTTGCCACACAAAAAAATACCACTACATATTTTTAATTGGATAAATCTCATATAATATCGTCTTATAGATCTTTATTTATAAAAGAGAATTTCACTCGAATAAGTTTTCTATAATACCGTCTTACGGTCTTTATTTATAAAAGAGAACTCCGCTCTTTCAAATTTCAACTGACCAACACACGGTAGGTCAGGTAAAAAAGATGCATCTTATAAAAAATATCTGTAAAACTGTCTTACCCTATTTTTTATATTTTTGTATTTTTTTTCACAAAATGATTATCATTCCGTTCTGAGCAAAGAGTCCTCATTTGAAAGTCATTTTTTTAAAAAAAATGACAATTTTACTTGCTCGTTAGTAATAAAATGAAATTTTTATCTCTTAATTTTTTAAAGTAGATTTTTTAAGTAAAATATTTCAAAATAAAATAATAGATTTTTTGTCTAGAACAGAAGGAGTATGATATTCTATGTATCATCTAGTTGGTTTTAATTTTTATACCAGAAAACTCATAAGATTCCAAATAAAATGACACGTAGCATGATCCATTGTCTTTTACACTTATTAAGTGATTCTAACATTACTTATTTAAAAAACGTGTAGATGCAGGTGAAGTATGAGATTAAAAATGATAATCCGTAAATATCCAATATATAGTTTTTGGTTTTAAGGTGAATTAATTGTATTATCTAACTAATCAATAAATCTTATATTTTATTTTTTATCTAATGAATATAACATATATTCATTCTGTGTTGAATTTTTATTACAAAAGAAGTCTTAGTCTTAGTAACACGACGTAACCAACAAAAATCTAAAAGATCATTACAAAGATTGTGATCGGTATGTATTATGTAACGAGGATTGCTAGTGTAAAAAGATTCTACACTTGTCGTGGATGAAAATTATTGAAAATTCATCCATATATATTTATATATATACAGAAAAAGTGAAAGGAAAAACCAGAAATCTAAAAAGAACAGAGAAAAATGTAAAACACACCCAATATATTATCCACAGATAAAAGAAAAAAAAAAAAACCATATTCTTCATTAGGATGCATCTTTACTCTTGGCATACCAGTTAGTTCTGTGTGTCTTGTTTGCATTCTTTTTCTTTTTTCTTTTCTTTTCTTTGCTCATACAATAAAGAAACAGAAATATGTCATTACACTATCACAGATTCACAATCAGCAAGAACAAAAATTAACACCGATTCTGAAACGAGAATAGACAGAGTATCACCTCAACAGTTTGAGAAGAAGCCGAGTGCTCCAGCAAGACCACCTCAACACAAACAGAGATAGGACTAGGATTGAGTACTGTGTGTGTGGTGTGTGTGAGAGAGAGAGAGAGAGAGAGAGAGAGAGAGAGAGTATGGGAGAGAATACGGGAGCAGAAAGGAATTGAAGTGCCGTATTTAACAGCTTCTGGGGACTCATTTCTTACTCTTGAGTTTGACTTTGCTACGTTGCTTTCGTTTACAAGTGAAATCCGCCATGTAATCACTGCGGGTAATATTTGAAAACTTTAATAATTAAAAAAAATACTATAGAACTAGTATTAGAGTCGGTGATAATTACAAATATGTTCCTGCATAATTTATATATTCAAATCAAGTGTCGATGGTAATGTTAAAAAAATTATGGATATTGTTGGCATAAATTATTGAAGTTATAAAATATTACAAAATAATATAGTGTAGGGGTATTAGTCCGAGCCACAAAACCAACAAATCGAGTCGAACCGAGTGGTTCAGTTCGGTTTCGTGACTTATACGATTCGGTTCGGTTCGAGTTTTTCAGAAACCGAAGTGGTTTGATTTGGCTCATGATTTGACTTTTCGAGTCGAGTCGAACCACAGAGCTGAACAATCGAACTAAGCCACCAAACCAACAATTTTTTAAAATTTTGATCTTTAGATTCCTATCATTGCTTATCCTCTCCGGTCTCCTCTACTCTCTCGTCATCTTTTAATCTTTGTATGGGGAGCCGATCAAAACCCATTTTCATTCTAGTATTTTAAATTTACATAAATGTTTTAGTTTGACATCAAATACTTTTACTGTATTATGGTTATATTTTTTTGGATTCATTGTATTGACTATTAAGTGCTCCATGTGTTTATATGTGAATCCCTTTATTCCAAAGTTTTTTTATTTAAATTTTGGAGATTGTATGAAAAGTGAAAACATCTAAATATTATGTATTCGAATTATATTTGAATTTTTTGTATTTTCTTTAATTTGTTTTTTTATTCTTTTGATTTGCTTAAATATTTAAATCCCTGAAAAAAAAATTTGGAAGTACACCGAACCATGTAACTGAAACATGAAACCGAGCCGAACCAAGTCAAACCATCGTGGTTTGGTTCAATTCGACTCAAGACTTTAACGGTTTTGCTCGATTTAATTTTTTACAAATCGATGACATACGGTTCAGGTCGTATTTTATTTTGAGTCGAATCATTTACGCCCCTAGTATAATGGACTAACAGAGAGAATATGTAATAGGTATTTATTTTTTTCACAGAATGATGGAGAGATATGTGTCATTCTATTTTTATACTTTACGCCCTACATTTTGACGGATTTTCAATTGATTTAGTTTGTGGTATTTTTTTTTAATCACATAAAAGCAGTTTCATTTATGTCATGCATAGCGGTACAAAAAATCATGCATCGCGATAAATATTGCATCGTGATGCATGAAAGTGAATGAAAAGTGCCTTTTTCGGTTTTTTAAAAAATATTTCTAACTAAAGCGGTTGAAAATCTGCAAAAATGTACCGACTCGCATTTTTCTCTAAAACCAACCAGATGACAGCTATTGCATCATTTTGTATACAAAATTACATTTATTAGGTGACTCTAGTATTACCTTAAGGTATCGTTTGGTATTCAGAATTAAGGTCGGATATGATTAATAAGTCAAGTTATCTGATGTTTGGTAAGCAATAAATGATCTGCACTAATAGCACGAGTTACCAAGATAAAATCATTATCTCATAGCTAATTATACCAAGAGAAAATGTGGTATTATTAGCACCATCACTAAAATTTTTTGGACTAACTTTTTTAATTTCAAAATTACATTGATATACAAATGAAGATTAATAGATAGGGCGCTAATAGCACTCAGTTTAATAATAATGTTTATCACTGTCTAATTAGCAAACAAACACAAAGTTTAATGATAGTATTACTAATCAGTCAAAGTAAATTAAATTAGTAATATTTTTAATTTTGAGAGCAAAGATGTAACAAGTTTGCTCACATACTTATATAATAAAAATGATATTTCCTCTGTTTCTCAATAATTGTTCTTCTACTTTTCATTTTCGTCTATTTCAAGAAAATTGTCTCAAACTTTCGTTGTTTGAAAAAAAAATATCCTTAGATTTTCTTCTTACTTTATTGATGATCACACATGCGCATGTACTCCATTCGATTTTCAAATAATCGTCTTTTTTAATTTAACATATCATTTAAAAAATAATAATTAACTGTATTATAAATATTGATGTAATATGGTTTCATTTCTTTCCCTTAAGCATATAGTCGTAATTAAAATAAGTAGAAAATGTAAATATAAAGTAAATAGAAAAAGTAAGTATAAAGTGATGAAAGTCTTTTCTTAAAAAGAAAAGTTTTGAAATAGTACAATTGTTTTGGAAAAAAAAAGAGGACAATTATTTTGAAATAGATAAAGTATTTTTTTTGGAAAACTAAATATTATACTCATATTTATAATAGATTCAACTACTCTATATGTCCCGAATAAATATTTCTAATTGACAAAACACAAAAAAATAGAAACATATTAAATGATGAGCTGTAAAATGTGCTATGATGATGTACAATACTACATTTTTTCTTTCTTTCATTAATTATGTACTCATTAGACCATCTCCAACAGTAGCTTTAAAACACCAAATATAGAGTTTTTCATCACTGTTGCATGCTCCAATAGCAACTTCAAAAGTTGGGAAAATTTGAAGTTTGAGCTTTGGGACTTCATTTCTAGCGCATACTATACACACTTTATTTCTCCTCTCCTATATATATATATATATATATATATATATATATATATATATATATATTAAGTAATTATTTTGTATTTTATGTTTTCATTATTATTGTTAGTTTAGTTGTTTAGTTTAAATATCACTTTGATGTTTTGGTTTAAATAATACAAAAAATTAATTCAATTATTTTTATTTTTATTGTTAGTAATTAGTTATATATAATATTTATTATTTTTAATGAATAATATTTAATTTAATTTAATTTAATATTAAATCAATAAATAATATATTTGTTTTGCTAAAATACATTAATGCAAATTAAATAAAATAAAACATATATTTGGAATACAAATTAAATGAAATAATGAAGAATATATACTTGGAATATTCCTTTTAGAGTAAACTTTGAAGTAGAACTGTTGGAGATGGTGGAAGAAATTTGGTGCAGAAATTTCACCAGTTTAAAGATTTGGTGCAGTTGTAACTTCAAACTGTTGAAGATGGTCTTACACTATGTTTTTCCAATAAATATTTAACTTCCCAGGTTGATAGTATTTAATAAAGAGGTATTTTGGAAAGAAATGGTAGAGAATTTGTCACAAAAAGTTTTTAGGTACATTAGTTGGAACATTTATCCGAGACGGAGGTAGTAATTTTTTTTTAAATTTGTATGTCCAGTTAAGTATAACAAGTACTTCATCCGTCCCCAAATTATTGTCATGCTTTCCTTTTTCGTCCATTTCAAAATAATTGTCTTGTATACAACTTTTTTTATGACAACACTTTTACCACTTTTACCATTACCTTTTCATCATACTTTAATTACATGTCACATACTCATGAATTTTAAATTAAACTATATATCAAACTAATATTAATAATCTAGTCAAATGTTTTTTTTCTTAAAGCGTACGTCAAATCTACCAAAACGAGAGATACTTAGAAAAACGAATACATTGAGTTTGACCTGCCACTTAAATTAAACAAAAACAAATGTGTACTTTCTGTTTAAACCCTAGCGGATAGTACTCGTAATTAATGTATAAAAAAAGTTAAAATAAAATCCTAAATCTATTACTCCATTTATCCTCAAACCCTTATTATTTTTTTTTTGAAAGTACAATTATATATAATGATGTCTTTGTTTGAAAAAAAAATTTTAACAATATTTTTACTATTTTATCCTTACTTTTTTATTTTATTTTAATTATACGTATATACACATAAAATTTAAAATAAAATATATATTAAATTAATATTAATAATCTAATCGAATATTTTTTTAAACCGATAAGTACTCGAACAGTGAGCTGTATGTTTTTCTTTTTTGTAAAATAATTATCTTGTTTGAAAAAAAATTTTAACAACATTTTTATTATTTTATCCTTACTTTTTTATTTTATTTTAATTATATGTATATACACATAAAATTTAAAATAAAATATATATTAAATTAATATTAATAATCTAATCGAATATTTTTTTTAAACAGTACGTTAAGTACACAAAACCGATAATATGGTCTCTTGGTACTTTGGCAGTTCAGTTCAGATTCTCCACGTTTTCTCTTTGTATACGTGGCGTCATTTTGAAGGACGACCTTCACGGGTGCCAAATTGTCAAGAAGTCAAAAAGTCTCTCTTGCTGACAAGTGTTTCTCGTTTTAGGTTGACTATACTGGACTATATGGGGATGGGGGTATTATTAAAATAAGTGTACTTTAATTAATAAAATCGAGTTAATCACGGACATTAAACCGAAAACTATGTTAGTTGGCCCCATTAATAACCTTAGTTTAACCAAACACTTTATTAGTACAGAATTTAAAGTGTTTCATGTGAATAAAGTAATACTATATAAATAAAGTAGGCAAACAGTTACGTATGAAATATTTTTTGTATCACGAATCTTTATAAATCGACTTAATTTGCACAAGTTTTACGATCTCTACGAGAGATGTACGACTTCTACTTCTAATGTTTGATTCGTTTGCTTCACGTATCAAAACGAACCAACCATCGGAATGAACCATTATATGTGTGTTACCGAAGCTCAACAGATCTCCATCTTGATGCACCATTTGATCCATACACCGTCACAAATCAATAACAGAACAAGCTCTCCATCGCCAATTCCCTAACGGGCTCAATGACTATTTACACCCATTATGTCCACAAAATGCTCGAAGTTAGATATTTACAACAACTTAGTTAGCATATCCACCGGATTCACAATTGAACCCACTTCCATCAAGATAGTGAGCCACTTGCAATCGTTTTCGGAATATAGTGATACTTTATGTCAATGTGCTTTCTTCGTCTATGAAAATAATGTTTATTCTTTACCAAGTGAATACCAATTTGGCTATCAATAAGAACCTTCAGAGCACCTTGATCCAATCCGAACTCACGTATCGACTTAATGTTTTCTTTTATGATTTAACCTGTACCGACTCACCACACTCACAGCCTAAGCGATATTTGGAAAAGTACTGACCATAGATGTCAAATCATCTATCTCACTCTTTATCACATTTCGTGTCTTATTGAATCTCAACCTTATATGTTTTTTATAAAAAAATGATTGACTAAAATAATAAAAAATATATACTATCAAGATTTAATAAAAGATAAATATAACAAAGAGTGAGATAAACGATTTAAAACTCCAACAATAACATACATAATTCACGATACTCTCAACATCATTTAAGTTAATTAATACCGAATACATGACATATTATAATCATCCTTCTCTTTAGACTTGGGCGACTCTAAATAGGGAAGTCGGAAATGTGAGGCCCATGGAGTGGGTAATCAACTTGGCATCCTTCATATTGATATAGTCTCTCCGATTTGAATAAAAAATTCTCGTTTAAAGTTAAATATTATAAAAAAAATTTATTATTAGTAAGTCATTAGTAATAAAATAATATTTTCATGATTTAATTTTTAAAAATAAATTATTTAAGTGAAACATACAAAAATAAAATAATAGATTTTTTGTCCGAAACTGAAGAAGTACCTTTTTAGAACACAAGTTTTAGAACACAATCAATAAAGTAGCTTTACATAACTCCTAATTTAGAATGAATTTAGAGATAAGTACCATGTAAGCTCGTTTTACGGATCTTTATTTGTAAAACGAAGTTTCACTCGATATCACAACTCAAACCACTGTGGTAAGGAGAATTCGTCTTATAAAAAATATCTGTAAGACCGTCTTATCCAAGTTTTTGTCTGAATTTAAAAAATAGTATATCATGAAAAATAGTTTAAAAGTAGTTTCTTTCATAACTCCTTATTTAGAATGAATTGCTTTGGGTTTTTTTTTTATCTAAAATTGAAAACGGTCCATTTGGGTTTTTTTTTTAAAGCTCCATTTTGCAAACGGGTATGGGCAGTGTTCTAAAACTCCCAGCCTAGCTCCGTCTAGACCCCGCCTAGGCACTAGGCCCCTCTCTACCGCCGCGACTTTCTTAGTCGCCGCCTAATCAACCACTCGCCGACCTTAATTTATTTTTGTAGCTTTAAATTTGTGGTATGCGGTGACCGGAGAAGGAAGAGGGGGCGAACTGGAGAAGGAATGTGGAGTGGTAATGGTGAGGCATAGAAGGAGGTAATGAAGGGGGAACTAGAGTAATATCTTTTTTGTTTTTAGTTATAAACTTGGCTTGTTTATTGCTTTGGGGTTGTTGAGAATTGAGATTAATGGTAGGTTTGTATATTTTTGTTCATTTTATAAATATAGACAAGTGTTTGATAAAATGATAAACATAAAAAAAAATTGTATTCAATGTGTTTGATCTTTGAAGTAAATTATCAAAAAAAATGGTAATTATGTTTTAATTCTAGGCCCCGCCTAGGCCCGGATTACGCCCCGACTAGTCCCCTAGGCGCTAGGCGCTTAATGTGCCGCCTAGCAGCCGCCTAACGATTTTTAGAACCTTGAGTATGGGTACACTAGCTGAGAAAAATATTTGCCTTCATCTAGAGAGAAACCACAAGGCACAAGCCATTATTTTCCATACTTCCTCTCTTTTGCGTAAAAAACTCATTATTTTATTTTAAGATATTTTACTTAAAGAATTCACATTCAAAAATTAAGTTATATATAAGTGTCATTTTATTACTAATAGACTACTAAAAGTGTTTTTTTTTTCTTAAAAAGTTTAACTTTCAAACAAGAACTTTTTGCCTGGAACGGAAGGAGTACATGTTAATTTATTAGCTAAAAAAATAATTTAATTATCTACTAAAAGAAAACATAATTTCACTAAAATATTTGTAGATCAACCGATGGTGGTGAGCTACCACGCTCCAATTCCAAATGACTAGGAATGAGTCAAGAAGGGAACATTGGAACTGAATTGAATGAGTCAGTTTGGTTTAGATTCGATGTCGTATGATGGTTCGGTCTTGGTTTCAAAATATTTAAAACCAATTGGTTTAGTTTGGTTATGTTTGCGGTTTTAGTGATTGAACTGAATCGTTGTGTGTGTATATGTATATATATACATATATGATCACGCTTTTTTGTGGTGATCTTGTCTTGCTGTCCACGTGTGAGCGAGGATGATGTGGTAGCTTCTGGTTCGTCCTTTTCGCTTGACCTGCACAAAATAAACAATAAACACCGTTAAGGTGTCGGGGCGGCCCGACTAGAACCCTCCGGCGTGAGAGTCAGGTTTCCGGTAGAGAATTGGTAATAAATAGGCCGTGATAAATGTTTGATAGGATGTTGTGATAAGAGAGTTGTGATATCGCTGAAATTACTTACCTTGTCCTGAATGTGTGTTCTCATACTTACACCTGAAGTTTATGGCGACGTGGCAGCTAGTAATTGGGGAGCATAAAGCGGCAGTTATTAAATGCGTTGAGGGTCTTCGTCAGGAATGAGTGAACTGTGCATTTGTCAGAGAGTTGGTATTGGCGTGCAGCGGTTTTCTCGGGCCTAGGGAAATGGTTTGTCGGGGTGGATAATTGATCTGAGGCCGAGGCCGAGTGGTTCTTGTGACGAAAGCTTTTATTTGTTAGCCGAGGCTGAGGATGATGGGGACGGATTTGGTGACGGGGCCGAGGATGCCAGTGGTCTTTAGGCCAGTCGTGGCCGGGCTCGTCACTGTGCCGAGGGTCATGATGCCAAGGTTGAAGTGTTTATCTTATGGGCGCGTGGTCCTGTCCTCGTTACTGGTGGCTTTTTAAGGTGGGACCCTTCTTTGTGCCGAGGGTCAAGTCCTTGGCAGGGCGAGGGTCAATCCCTTGGTTTAATCCTTTCAGTGGCCCCCTACTTTTTGGCTGCTCGACGCCGAGAGGGCAAAAAGTAATACAGTTTCTTGACGATAGGAGGTCGGCGTCACGTTTCTGGCCGAGGACGACTTATGGGTTTTAATTCGAGGCTGATTTTGGGTTTTTTGCCGAGGTTGTTCGCGAGGCTTAAGTCGAGGTTGGAAGTTTATGGGATGTTTTCGTACATCCGTCCAGTCAGGTCGTTTCGTTTTTTCAGGCTGTCAGCTCATTAAATGCGGGTTTTGGCGGCTTCTCGGTTTTCGTTTTAGGCGGCATTTCGAATTTTGAAAAGTTTTTAATGCCGCCTTTTCCCGCGTCTCGAATCCAGAGAAAGTGATGACGTGGCGTCGTTTTAGGTATGCTCAGAAAAAACGCGCGGGTCGACCCGATGAATATCCTGGTCTTTGTTTTAAAACGATGTCGTTTACAGGGGGGTATAAGAGCCTTCTTTTTGTCTTTCACTGTTACCTTTCTCATTCTCTCTCTCCATCAGATTTTTTTTTTACTGTCCATAGGCGATTTCCGGCGGCTTCTCCGGCAATTTCATTCCGTTCACCTCCCTGTCTACTTTGAAAATCGTAAGTGTTTTTCTACCCTTTTCCACTTTTTCCACGTTCTTCCTCTTCCCCGGGTGGTTTCCACGGCGATTTTAGTGTTTTTCCGGCCTGGTACTGGGTTTGGGTTTTCCTCCGATTTAGGGTTTTAACTTTTCCGGTATCTTTATCTTTTTTCAAGCACACTTTCCCACTTTCCTGTAGATTTCTCCGGCGCTCTTTTGCTTTGACTTCATTTGGTACGGTTTTCTTTCCTTTCGTTTGTTTACTAGTGGAGTATGTCTTGTAGGATTCCTTTTCCCTATTTATCTTCTTCGTCTTCTTCTAGCAGTTCCTCCATGGAATTGATAGATTACTGGAACAGGGTGATTTGAATACCCGTTTCAGTTAGGAGTCCTCCTCTTTTTCTTCCCAGTAACGTAGCCGAGGCTTCTGCCTCGGCCGAGAACGTTCCGAGTGAGTCTCCGGTGGCCGAGGATCTTCCTCGTGCCCTGGTACCCTTTCAAGGCGTAGCCCGTCCTTTAGGCGAGGGTATTCTCGCGGTTTCGGCCGAGAATGATGCCCAGGACGTCGACCTCGGCGGTTTTGAGGGCGGCAACCTATATGATGACGAGGCTGAGTCTGTACCTCGCGGTCCCGCTTGGAGAGGTGTGGAGGTGAAAGTTTGTTTGGCCGAGGAGATTGTGGTGGATACCGTGATCTATAAGGAGACGACCGTGGGTCCTCTCAGCTCGGAGAGCTCTGGGCCATGCTCGATTTCTTCCTTAGACTCGGATGGTGAGGGCCCCTTTGTTGAGTCAGTCTTTGGGAAGTCTCCTCGCGGTGGTCCTATGTATAGGCAAGGCGAGGATAGATGGGCGGCAGCATTACTCCTGCAGGTGTTTCTCCTTGCGAGTTACGGGGTGAAGGTTAGCCCAAGACCGGAAGTTCGGCGAACGAAGTTTTTCTCGCCTGACTATCCATCTGTCGCCCCTATGAGAGTGTTTTCGTGCCGAGTTCATATTGGCTTAAGTCTGATTACTCAATTTTTTACCAGGGAGAGAGTCTTGCACTTTCGGCAGATTGAAAGAAGTTTGCGGCAACGACAGCTCGACAGGATGGCTAGTGGAGCTGAGGCTTCTGTTTCAGGAAGAGATGGGGACGAGGGTGAGAGGGTGCCTCGCGTTTTGAGGCCCTTCGAAAATAAGATAGGTTTGGCAGATGTGGAGGCGTGGTCGCAGGCGTATGGCTCTGATATTTTCCGAGGTTCCGTTCCAGATTCTAGATTTGGGATTTCCGAGTCAGGGGCCTTCAGAGCCATGTTGGTTTTATTCCAGCCTCTTCGAGTCTTCCTGCCGCTTGCCCCTCGACCCTTTCATTTGTGAATTCTTGACCCAGACGAGTTCAGTTCCGCTGGACCTCTCGCCCAATTTGACCCGAGCGTTGGTGAGTTTTGCAGTCTGTACCCGAGCGAAGGGATTCGAGCCTAAATTGGGCCTCTTCTGCTATTATTACAAGGTCAGCATCTCTATGAATCGGCTGACTGCTCTCCGGCATCTTCGGGGATTTCCTCTCTTGACGAGTTTTGGGAATAAAGATCACAGGTGGTCCGAGAAGGTTTTGCTCGTGGAGTCGAGCCGGGGGTGGAATTTTGAGGTTCCTCAAGGAAAACCTCACGGCCTTTCGAGGACGAAGAGCTTGAATGCCTCCGACGAAGCTGCGAGAGTCGCTATTGAGGCCCCCTTGTTGAACGATGAAGGGGTGCAAACTCGGTCCTATAACTGGAAGGCTGTGGTTGAGGATGAAGGCCTTTTATCGAGGTTCTGGGTTTCGGCTATCAGCGTTGAGGGGGTGCAAAGGGCGTACTCGAACTTTGAGTATGTGAGCCGAGAGGGCTGGACCTTGCACGAGGGTTGGGTGTTTGGCTCGGTGTGTCCGAGGTGCGAGGGTATAGATTGACTTGAGTGTTCGATTCCAGGTCACTTTCGTTTATTCCTGTTTTATGTTTTCTTCGGTTTTTTGTTTGTATTTTGAGTACTGATGCAACCTTCCTGTTTTTTGTAGAAATGGCTATGTCGCGGGATGCTGTTCTGAAGATGCTGAAATCCGAGGAGGAACGAAGGGCGGCCGAGCTTAAGGCCTTGGCTACTACCGAGGGGATAGTTCCGCCCCTGGTCGGCGTTCTCGAGGATCCTACCAAGGTGGCCCCTTCTGCTGTTCCTCCATCTAATGCCCCTTCCACCAAGGCCAAAGGTAAGCAACCTGCAGCCGACGCTCCGAAGGCGAAAAGGCAGAAGACTTAAACTCGGCCTCCGCCTTCTTCCACGCCCGCAGATCTCGAGGTGGCTCCGGTCTAGTCTCCTCCCACGGCGAGCGAGCTGTTTGATAATGAGCTCGTTGTCAGACACATCGTGAAGACGATAAATAACTTTTCTGCCCCATTCGCCGGCTACGGGCAAAGGTTACTCGGCGAGGTGTGCTGCCGAGGCTTTCGAGACGATGCCGCTAAGCCGCTTCAATTGGGTGATCTGCAAAGGGCTTGCTTTGAGCGAGGTAACCTACTTTCTTTATTTCTTTTTCTCGCTTCTATTGCTCTTTTTTCCAGGGTTGCTTATGTTGACTTCGCTTCTGCAGCTCGGGGTCGGCATCGCGTCCTATCATGACAAGCTTAGTGAGGTTGCCGAGTCCGTGCGGGGACTGGAGAGGGCTTTGCAAAGTGCGAAGGGGGAGATCTCTATTTCCGCCGAGAAGGTGAAGTCCTTGGAAGGGGACTTGGAGTCAAAAACTGAAGAGTTCTCCCGCCTTAATGCTGAGAAGACTGCCTGGTTGGCGAGGGAAAAGGTTTTGAAAGATAAGGTTAGCGAGAAGGATCGGAGGGTGGCCGAGCTGGAGGCCAAGCTGAAGGGTGTGCTTAGCGAGAATGACCATTTAAGGACTGAGCTAGCTGCAAAGCCAAGTGAGGAGGAGGTCTTGCAGAGGTATCGGGGCTCGCTGGCCTATGGGATGGAGTCTCTGAATTACATGGAGACCAAATGTTCAAGCTGAAAGCGGCGGTGGCCATTGGCGTGCCGATGCCGGAAGTGGTGAAGATGGCGAATCTTGCTTCTTTCGGTCCGGAATGCCGAGGAGTTTCCTCGTTCGTGCCTTTCGACGACACCGAGCTGGGTCAAATACGGGATGCTGATGCCGTAGCTCAAGCTCCCGAGTGGCTGCCTCCTCCTGCCGAGGCGAACAATCTTTTTGCCCTGTTGGCTCAGGAAAACGCATACATAAAGGATAGCTACCGTTGCTTCACGGTGCCGAGGCAGGCCACCCCTCAACAGGCGCATTACGTTGGCGATCAGTTAATGGCTGAGCTGGAAGGCCAAAAAACGAGCAGGGAGGAGCTTTCCAAGAGTCAGTATATTTCCGAACAAGTCGCAGCCATGCGAGGAGGAGGAGGCCGTGAGCGAGGGAGGGATTTAGCAATGTAATTTTTAGTATCTTTTTTAAAGACAATGGTTTTTTTATGGCTATATGTAATCTTACTCATGGTGTAAATTGCAAGTATGTTTTGTTCTTTGTTTATTTTTTAACATGCAAGTATTTTCCTCTTTTGTATGATGAAAGTATGAAAGTGTTTTCTGCTTTTCTGGCATCTCCTCGGCTAGGCGAGGAGGTATTTAGGAGGCCTGAGAGCCTGGCCTCTCCTCAGCTAGGTGAGGAGGTATTTTTTAGGAATGGCAAGACAAAGCGGTCTTGAAATGGCAAGACAAAACGGTCTTGAATTGGCGAGACAATGCCGTCTCGAAATGGCAAGACAAAGCGGTCTTGAATTGGCGAGACAATGCGGTCTCGAAATGGCAAGACAAAGCGGTCTTGAATTGGCGAGACAATGCGGTCTCGAAATGGCAAGACAAAGCGGTTCAATTCGGCGAGACAATGCGTCTCGAATACATGGTTTGAACAAGTTTTTTCACTTGAAAATTTTTCTTTCATATAAAAAAGATTACGTATCATTGATAATACATTTTCAAGTGGTCAATGCCAAGGGTTTTTTAGAGGGGTTCCATTCGGTTTTGCGAGCCTGAGGTTCCTCGCCGAATGTTGTCTCAGTGATTTTGTACGGTCCTTCCCAATTGGGAGAAAGCTTGTTTCTTCCCTACTGTTTCCGCCACCTCGATTTTTTCAACACCGTGTCGCCGAATCGAGAACGGCGAGGATTCACCCTTTTGTCATGATGGGCTTTAGCTAGCTTTTTATAGTTGATGGCCTTCATCCAAGTTTCGAGCCTTCTTTCAAGGTAATCAAGGTCCGTAGTCCTTGATTGTGTTCGCCTCTTCATTGAAATGGATGACTCTTGCAAGGGGAGAGCCATTTCAACCGGCCACGGCCTCGGTTCCATATGTCAAGGAGAAAGGTGTTTCCTGCTGAGCCTCTACGAGACGCTCGATTGCCCATAAGACGGCCGGAAGCCTCGAGCCAAGCACCTTTCTTGTCATCTAACCTTCTTTTCAAGGCATGAAGTATTTGTTTGTTTCCTCGCTTGGTCGCTCCCTTGGGGGTATGCTACCGAGGACTTCCAATGGCGAATTCTCTCTCCTCGCAACCGGTCGTGAATCTGCTTGAAAACCTGGTGCCGTGGTCCGATACAATGGGTCAGAATCCATATATCCGCAGAGGATATTGTCTCAATGAAGTCGATGGCCCTTGTTCTTGTTGGATGCTTGCTAAGGGTTTCGCCTCGATCCATTTCGTGAAGTAGTCCACCGCCACTATCACAAACTTATTCTTTCCTTTGGCAAGGGGAATGGGCTGACAGTCCCCCCACATTTCGAAGGCCATGCTGCGACACGGTGTTTGAGGTGCCGAGGGTAATCTTGAATATTTATAACCTTTGACACTTGTCGCATTTTCTCGGCATATGCCTCGCATCCTTTCAACGCCGACCAATAGTATCCGTGGAAAATGACCCTATCGGCCAAAGTTCGAGCCCTCGGATGGCTACCACATACCCTCCATGTACCTTGGCTAGTAACTCTGTGTGATTTCGGTCGAA
>JABEVN020000533.1:0-30456 GCA_013146195.2 Codonopsis lanceolata | reverse complement strand
TATAATGGGTCACGATTGGTTATAACATGAAAACACGCTATTGGGGAAATGTTATAATATAGATGCGATGAACCATTATAACATGAAAACACGCTCGCTATTGGCGAAATGGTATAATAGATGCGATGGACCATTATAACATGAAAACTCGCTTCGTCTATTAAAATGTTATAATTGATGACCATTATAACATGAAAACACGCTACGCCTATTGGCGAAATGGTATAATGGTACGATTGACCGTTATAACATGAAAACACGCTCGCTGTGGAGAAATGTTATAATGGATACGATGAACCATTATAACATGAAAACACGCTACGCCTATTGGCGAAATAGTATAATAGATGCGATTGACCATTATAACATGAAAACCGCTGCCTATTGGAAATGTTATAATGGAATTACAACCATTATAACATGAAAACACGCTATGCCTATTCTTAAAATGTTATAACTTAACGTAGCGTAACGTAACAACGTAACATAACTTAACAGCATTTAGCGTAACAACCGCGTGGCGGACTTAACTTAGCGTAACAACTTGGTTTGAGCTTGTGTGGTAACAACAGCAACAGCAAGCGTGGCGTGGCGTGGCAGCAACAGCAGCAACTTAGCTTAACGCGGTAACTTAGCAAGCAACATGGCAAATTAAGCAGCAACCCAGCATGGCGTGGCATAGCTTAGCAACTTAACATAACTTGTAGCATAATGGCGTTAACAACCGCATGGCTTAGCCAGCAACGTAACGTAGCAACTTGGCTTGAGCGTGTGTAGCTTAGCAACAACTTAACAGCGTGGCGTAGCAACGGCAACTAGCAGCAGCTTAACCCAGCAGCAGCGTGGCTTAACATGGCAACAGCAACTTAACTAGCAACTTAACGCCAACGGCATAGCAGCAAGCAACATAACGCCAGCAACGCGTTGCTTAACTTAGCGTGGCAGACTGGCAACTTAGCGTGGCGTGGCAATGTGGCAACTTAGCAGCAACAGCAGCAACGAAGCTTAGCGTGGCGGCCAACAACAGCTTAACGTAGCGTGGCAACGCAGCAGCAAGTAATAGCGTAACCCAGCAGCAGCAACCCAGCAGCAACATGGCGTGCAGCAGCAGCGTGGCGTGGCAACAAACAGCGATAGCGTGGCCAAGCAACAGCGTGGCGTGGCCAACCCAAACTGGCGTGGTAATAAAACAACGTGGCGTAACAACAGCTTAAGCGACGTGGTAACCAATGGCAACATGGCAAATGTGACGGCAGCAGCAACTTGACATAACTTGGCAACCTGGCAGCAGCAACTTGGCAATTAACATGGCAATGTAACCAGCAACGCAATTTACAACGTAGCGTGGCAAGCAACTTAAGCGTGGCGATAGCGTGGCAACTTAACTTAAGCGTAATGGCAACATGGCAGCAACCGTAACGTGGCGTGGCGTAGCAACCCAGTAACTTGGCAACATAGCTTGGCAACAGCAACAGCAGCAGCAGCAACGTGACATGGCAACATGGCGTGGCTTAACGCGGCAACATGCATTAACTTAAGCGTGGCTTGGCAACAGCAGCAGCGAAGTGGCAAGCAGTTTAGGTGGCAAGTAACCAGCTTAGCAACATGGCAACTGACATTGCTTAACATGAAAACAAGCTACGCCTATTGGCGAAATGTTCAAGATTACAATGAACCATTATGACATGAAAACACGCTAGCCTCTTAGCAAAATGTTATAATGGACTAACGTTGGACCAGCATAACATAAAACTTACTGTCTCGACCTCGGGGCCCAGCTTTTCGTCAAAGCTGGTTTGGCTTTCTTTAGATTTGTTTGCGATTGGCAGTGGTTTGGCACTTGAGTCCATAAAGGTTGGTTGTCATTAACAACTTTCTTCCCCAAGAGTACTACATTGTGAATACGGGGATGCGAGTGCATATTCACATAAGTTTCACGAGACTTCTGGTGTTAATAATCAAGTGTTATGTTTATTTTTGACTGTGTTTTACTTAGCAGAATAACCTTGGCGGGGTCTGGCTGCCGGTCAGCCGATGCAGTCCCGAGGGGCGGCGCCCTGGTTAGCGATTCGGGGACGCAGCGTGGTCCCGGCAGATAGGGGTTCTGGGGCAACGCCAAAGCACTATAATTTGTTATTATTTTCTTAAATATATAAATTAAGTTGAGGTGAATAATTTAATTTTTTGTAATTATATTGATGTTAATCATTTTAATGAATGATATTTTATTATTAAATTAATATTTCAAATATTAATTTAATAATAAAATATCTTTCGATAAATGATTATAATATTCCTATATATATACACACAAAGGAATTTTACAAAAACAAAAATATTCCAAAAATTATTTATTTTAAATTTACAAAGGGATTTTACAAAAACAAATATTTCAAAACATTATTTATTTATAAAAACAAATATTTCAAAACAAATATTAATTTCAGCGACGAATGTGCTTTAGAGACACATAACAGTATGACCACATGCAAAGTCAAACTTACTCTATTTATATAATTTTGTTATTATTTTCTTTAATATATAAATTAAGTTGTAATGTGAATATTTTTATTTTTGTAATTATATTGATGCTAATCATTTTAATGAATGATATTATATTATTAAATTAATATTTCAAATTATTAATTTAATAATAAAATATCAAACATTAAAATGATATTATTTTATTTATTTACAAAAACAAATATTTCAAAACAAATACGAATTCCAGCGACAGAATTAATATTACAAAAACAAATATTTCAAAACATTAAAATGATTATAATATTTCCTATATATATATATATAGGAAATATTATAATCATTTTAATGAATGATATTTTATTATTAAAGTAATATTTGAAATGTTAATTTAATAATATAATATCAATAATTAAAATGATTAGCATCAATATAATTACAAAAATTAAAATATTCATATTAATTTATATATTTAAGAAAATAATAACAAAATTATATAAATAGAGGAAATTTGATTTAAATTAATAACGTGAAATTATATAAATAGAGGAAATTTCATTTTATTACTAATAAACTATTAAAGTTGTTATTTTCTTAAAAAATGACTTTTAAACGAAGACTATTTACCCAAAACGAATAAAGTATTTGAAATTATAAAAATATAATTTCAAGTCAAATAATAATAATGTTCCCGAAAATTTAAAACTCCCTCCACCGCCAACCCCAAAATCCCCAAATATCTATATTACCGCCAAAAACAATCTTCCCTAAAAAAAAATAATAATAAATCAACCCTTCTTTTTCGCTAAATGTGGGCGGGAGTGAACAAGATATCCACCGCCAAATCCAAAAACGATCTCAAAAACCCTCTCTTCCTCTTCGCAGTCTCTTCGATCATTTCCCCTCCCTCTCCCTTCACGGCCGCCATCCTCCATGGCCGACCCAAAACGCGATCCAGCTTCATCTTCGCAGTCTCTTCGTTGCCTCCGTCCTCTTCACAGCCCCGTCTTCGCCCATTCACAGCAGCCGACTTCAATTGCTCTGCCGCGGCCATCTATCTCCATCAGCCGTCGTCTCCCTTTCTCAGTTGTAGATCCGGAAATCACCAACTCATCTTCCACACCCGCCATGGCAGCCGCTGTTCATGCTTTCATCTCCGGCCGCTGTAATTTCAAGCTCCGGCTTCATCTGATTTCAGCTGCTCCAGTGGGTTTGAAGGAATTTATGGTTCCAAAAAGTTCCAATAATCCAAAAATTTCTGCAAAATCCAAGTAAGATTGTTCTAATTTTTTTCCAATAAATGCTGAAATATGGGAGTTAAATTGCTTAAATAAGTTTACAAGTTTTATTGTTCTATGAAATTGGTTTGCTATGTGTCTTTACTCTTGTGGGACTATCTGGAAGATACTTGACACTAAGTGATTTGGCCTTTACCTTGATACAATGGACCCTTTAGGGTGTTTGTCTGTCTTGCTTGCACTGTTTTCTGGTGATGTTAAAGCTTAGTGTTTTGTTTCATTCATGAATGCACATGGAAAACATTGGTGACTAAATTGGGCTTGCCTTTTCATTCAACATCCCAATCTTGTTGGGAATTTGCAGGGAAGAATTATCAATGTAGCATCCGGTTTGGTAGGGAACGCTGGGCAAGCCAATTACGGTGCTGCAAAAGCAGGAGTCATTGGCTTCACGAAGAGTGTTGCAAAAGAATATGCGAGCAGGAATATAAATGTAGTTATCCTGAACCAGTGCCTTTTCAGTTCAGTGGTGAAAATAGTTGATATTCAGTCATCACAGATCGCCATTACATACATATCTCGAGGTTAAGGGATATCAAATTCATTAATATTTTCTTTTTTCTCAGATTAATGTTGTGGCTCTACTGCAAAACTTGGTGAAGATATTGAAAAGAAAATCCTGCATATTATTCCTCTTGGTAAAAAAGAAGTACAAGTTTGTATTTGTTCTCTGACATCAATAATAGTAATCTCCATCACAGAGGCAGAAATTACTGGGACACGCACTCTGGAAAATGGCACTTGCAAATGTTCTTTGGACAACTTAGAGGGTAATGTACATAGTTTTAGGTTTTATGTTGAGTGATCAGACAATTAAATGGAAAAAGACTGCATGTTGTTAACTTTTTGAAGCTGAGACTAAGCATGAACCACAGTGACTATTATTAGTTGCATGCATTTGTCCTACAGGCAGAGGCAAATGGTTGTCTTCATTTGTGTTTGGCTTGCATTATTTTTTACTAGTGTTAGCTATGGAAGTGATCACAGTGATAACCTAATGGACTTTCTTTCACCATATTCAACCAAGTTGTTGTTTTCCAGCTAAAAACCGTTCAAAAGAGATGAAGTTACCATTAATTTCTCTACTAGCGTGAATGGAAGTGGATTGAAGATGCATGACTGAATTATATTGTAATTACAGGACAATATGGTCAACAGTATTAGTGGAATTCTTGGCCCTCAATCCTGCTGCTTGTTACATCACTGGACAAGTACTGTTTTAATTTGATAGCTTCCAGCACATTCACCCATTGTGATTTTATACATCATACAAATTGCAGGTGTTTAACATTGATGGAGGAATGAATATGTAAAAATCCCAATTTCAAATTGACCAAAGACTGTCAACAAGGTTTCACTTACTTGCATGATCTCCATGGTGGGAACATTCAAGAGACTAGATTGATCAAGGGATGATGGGATACTGTAACAGTAACAACTACTGCTTTTGTAGTTTTGATTTTATTGACAGATTAATTTTGCAGAATCAAATATCTATATATCCAAATTACAAGAATGGCTCATCATTTTACCTCGTATCTTCATTTTTATGTTACTCTTGACCGTGTTCACATGATCATCCAACTAGAATCACTGGATGTCAAGCCCAGTTAAAAGATAATTTTAGTCAAGCCCAGTTAATTTATTTATAATTTCAAGCAGCTATCATTAACCTAAAACCTAAACCTAATTCGTAACACTAACCTTAAACCTAAACCATAACACTAACCCTAAACGTAAACCTAACCCCACCCCACCCCACCCCCCCCCACCCCCACCCCACCCCCACCCCCACCCCCATCCCCTTCCCCAACCCCACCCCACCCTAAACCCCAACCCTAACCCTAAAACCTAAACCTAAAACCCAAAACCAAAACCTAAACCATAAACCTAATTCGTAACACTAACCTTAAACCTAAACCATAGCACTAACCTTAAACCTAAACCATAGCACTAACCCTAAACTTAACCCTAAACCTAAACCTAACCCAACCCCCAACCCCACCCCCAACCCCCAACCCCCACCCCACCCCCAACCCCCACTCCCATCCCCAACCCCCACCCCTACCCCAACCCTACCCCATCCCACCCCCAACCCCACCCCCAACCCTAACCATAAAACCTAAACCTTAAACCTAAAACCTAAACCTAAACCTAAACGTAAACCATACACCATAACACTAAACCTAAACTATAACACTAAACCTAAACCATAAACCTAATTTGGTTCCTTTTTGTTCTATATATAATTCATTAACCTTTAAGTTAATTTGTTATTGCATAAATATACTTGGCAGGTTTGTAGGTGCATACCCTACGCCCGACAAATGGATTGTGGAGTATTGGCGGCGTCGAGTACTTCGTGAGATTTGGCCCTCGTTTAAAAAGTTGCTCAACGAAGAGAATGACAATATTTGGAAGGCCTTCAAGGTAATGTCTAATATTTTTTTATTTTTATTAAATGTTAGTTTGTAATTAAAATGCTATAATTCTATTTTTATATTGTAGATGAAATATACATGGGAGGAGGTCTATGAGGAGGCCACGATGCGTATGGTACATATGCTAGTGTAAATTTAGTGTATTAATAATGTTTAAACATCGATTTATGTATGTTTGTTAGTTGGGTAGCCATGTTGATGCTATGAAATCCATGGTTGTAGTTTAATTGACTTTGAAACCAAAAAAGATAATTGTATGTACGTTTGGGGGGTGTTAGTGTAAATAGTAAGAAATAAAAGGGTGTTAGTGTAAATTTAGTGTATTAATGCTTAAACTTCAATTTATATACGTTTGTTAGCTGGGTAGCCATGTTGATGTTATAAAATCCATGGTTTTATTTAATAGACTTTGAATGAAAAGAAGATAACTATATGTATGTTGGGGGGTGTTAGTGTAAATCTAATGTATTAATGCTTAAACATCAATGTATGTACGTTTGTTAGCTAGGTAGCCATGTTGATGCTATGAAATCCATGGTTGTAGTTTAATTTATTTGAAACAAAAAAATAACTGTATGTACGTTGAGGGGTGTTAGTGTAAATGGTAAGAAATAAAGGGGTGTTAGTGTAAACCTGACACCAACCCCACCCCCAACCCCAACCCCAACCCCAACCCTAACCCTAAAACGTAAACCTCAAACCTAAAACCTAAACCTAAACTATAACACTATCCCTAAACCTAAACCTAACCCCAACCACACCCCCACCAACCCCAACCCCAACCCCAACCCCAACCCCCACCCCCACCCCCACCCCTAACCCCAACCCCAACCCTAACTCTAAAACGTAAACCTTAAACCTAAAACCTAAACCTAAACCATAACACTATCCCTAAACCTAAACCTAACACCACCCCCACCCCCAACCCCCACCCCCACTCACCCCAAACCCAACCCTAACCCTAACCCCTAACCCCAACCCTAAACCCCATCCCTAAAACGTAAACCTTAAACCTAAAACCTAAAACCTAAACCTAAACCTAAACCCCAACCCTAAACCTAACCCCACCCCCACCCCACCCCCACCCCCATCTCCATGGTTTTAGTTTACTTGACTTTGAAACCGAACAACATAACTGTATGTACGTTTAGGGGGGTGTTAGTGTAAATAGTAAGAAATAAACGGGTGTTAGTGTAAATTTAATGTATTAATGTTTAAACATCGATTTATGTACGTTTGTTAGATGGGTAACCATGTTGATGCTATGAAATCCATGGTTGTAGTTTAGTTGACTTTGAAACCAAAAAAGATAACTGTATGTACGTTTAGGGGGGTGTTAGTGTAAATGGTAAGAAACAAAGGGGGTGTTAGTGTAAATTTAGTGTATTAATGTTTAAACATCGATTTATGTACGCTTGTTAACTAGGTAGCCATGTTGATGTTATGAAATCCATGGTTGTAGTTTAATTGACTTTGAAACCAAAAAAGATAATTGTATGTACTTTGAGGGGTGTTAGTGTAAATGGTAAGAATTAAAGGGGTGTTAGTATAAATTTAGTGTATTAATGCTTAATCATCGGTTTATGTATGTTTGTTAGTTGGGTAGTCATGTTGATGCTATGAAATCCATGGTTTTAGTTTACTTGACTTTGAAACCAAACAACATAATTGTATGTACGTTTAGGGGGGAGTTAGTGTAAATAGTAAGAAATAAACGGGTGTTAGTGTAAATTTAGTGTATTAATGTTTAAACATCGATTTATGTACGTCTGTTAGATGGGTAGTCATGTTGATGCTATGAAATCCATGGTGAACAACATAACTGTATGTACGTTTCGGGGGTGTTAGTGTAAATAGTAATAAATAAACGGTTGTTAGTGTAAATTTAGTGTATTAATATTTAAACATCAATTTATATATGTTTGTTAGCTGGGTAGCCATGTTTATACTATGAAATCCATGGTTGTAGTTTAGTTGACTTTGAAACCAAAAAAGATAATTGTATGTACGTTTAGGGGGATGTTAGTGTAAATGGTAAGAAACAAAGGGGGGTGTTAGTGTAAATTTAGTGTATTAATGTTTAAACATCGATTTATGTACGCTTGTTAGCTAGGTAGCCATGTTGATGCTATGAAATCCATGGTTGTAGTTTAATTGACTTTGAAACCGAACAACATAACTTTCAAGCAACATTTATTCCATTTCTTTTCTTTCCATTCCTCTGGTTTAATACTCATATTGGGGGTAGGGGAAATAGGGTTGGACCATTTTTGTTATTATTATTAACTAATTGATTTTGGATAACTTGTACATGTTTAGGTTCATCCAGCAAAAAAAGCAAAGAAATGATGATTATGCCATAAATGTATTCCTATGGTAAGCTTCTAAAGCTTCTTGTTTGATCATATGAAAACAATGACTTACTTTTTCTTGTTGATTTTTAATCAAAATATTAATTTTACTTGGACATGTTTTCTAGCTGATTGCCGTGAAGATGAAGTTATTTTTGATACTCATGTCGTAGGATTTTTTTAATTTTATTTTTAGTTTTTTTTATTAGATATAGTTTACATGGATTTGTACAAGTTTAAATTTACAAGTTAACTCTAGAAATAAGTTTTTGGTATTAATTGTTATGTATAATTGTTATGTATAATTTACATGGATTGTTGTGATAACATTTACAGTTTGATGTTTTTAAATTGGTTTTATATTATTGTTTATTTTGTATCTTCAGTTTTGTATTAATTGATATATTATCAGGTACAAAAATTTATAATAATAATATTTTTGGGGGGTTTTTTTTAAAATTTTTTTTACATTATTAGCGACGGAATTTTCCGTCGCTGAAATTCAAATTTAATTAATTTTTAAAAGCCTTTAGCGACGGAATTTTCCGTCGCTGAAATTAAAATTTAATAAATTTTTCAAAGCCTTTAGCGACGAGATTTTTCGTCGCTGAAATTCAAGTTTAATTAATTTTTAAAAGCCTTTAGCGACGGAATTTTCCGTTGCTGAAATTCAAATTTAATTAATTTTTAATCGCCTTTAGCGACGGAATTTTCCGTCGCTGAAATTCAAATTTATTTAATTTTAAAAAGCCTTTAGCGACGGAAAATTTCGTCGCTGAAATTCAAATTTATTTAATTTTAAAAAGCCTTTAGCGACGGAAAATTCCGTCGCTGAAATTCAAATTTATTTAATTTTAAAAAGACTTTAGCGACGGAAATTTTCGTCACTGAAAATCAACCTTTAGCGACGGAAATTTCCGTCGCTAAAGGCTACCTTTAGCGACGGAAATCGGTCCGTCGGACATCAGCGACGACAGATCAGCGACGGAAAAATTCCGTCGCTGGAGGCCTTTAGCGACGGAATTTTGCCTTTAGCGACGGAAAATTCCGTCACTAAAGGTTATTTTTCTAGTAGTGATAGGGCGATTAGTCGACGACTAATTCGCGATTTTTCCCCCAAATAATTTTTTGGCTGATTCGAAGGAAATCGCGGCAGTTGAGTTCTGCCTAGCACCTAGGCCGATTTTTAGAACATTGCACTCGATAATGAATTTTGAATAATTCAGCCCATGAAGAATACTGAACTTTTTCCATCTCGAGGGTGATAGGAATGCAGTTCTTGATGTTGGGCACAACAAGTGCGAGATGGAACTTTGGTTGTTCCATGGGAGAGGAGAGGAGAAAGAACGAGGTGATAGAGGTCGAAAGAACATAGTGATTAGGGTTTGATAGAGGCGGAATGCTCTGATACGATGAAAAAGTTTGATCCGTGAGTCTTTCTCATTTGTTTTGGTCAAATATATACATCAATACAATCCCTAATCTTTAGGCTTTAATTAAGGTAAATAGCTACGATTATGCACATCTAAATATAGAAGATATACACGACATATTTACATAGTCTAACACTATCGAGTACTTTCTTCGTGAAGTTGTCCTTATGGCTTCTACTCCATCGACTCCCGAAACCCACTTTCTTTGCATATGCACTGTGAAATTGATAAGCTTCCTCCTCAGATTTGAACTCCATTCCAACTTTAGGGGTATCTGTCTTGTAAATATTGGAATGAATTTGGTCTATGGTCAAGTCATCTAAAATGTTCGTCAAACCAGAAATGCAATCATCCTTACCCTCATTCTCTGTATCAAGTTTGTTTACACCTAATTCTAAATCCAATTTGCGACATGTGGGTAATTCTGATCCATCCGATCCATAACCTTTAGATTTGCTTAAACATAATTTTATCATAATCCTCCAAATTAGATTAAACAAAACCATTGAAAATAGAACAAAGAAACATAATAAAAACACATCAAAACCCGTGCATGCTTGAAACTATAATAAATCAACAATAACAACAAATATCTTTGGATAAGGAAATGCAAGGGAGATCTCAAGCTTAATTTGAGGCATGGACCAAGGTTAGTGTTCAATTTCATGCTATTGAGTTTTGATTGTTGTTGCAACTGTGAGAATTGTGAGTTAAAACCATGGCCATTATACCGTGATTAATGAGTTTTTATAAAGCAATTAGTGCACGTAAGTAAAATATAAGACTCCGTTTGTTTCTTGGAAAATAATTTTAGAAATTGATTTCCGGAAAATGAAAAGATTTAATTTTCAGGTATTTGGTAATTTTTTTGAAAATATGTTGAAAAATATTTTCAAATATTTGTCAAACGTACTGAAAATGTTACATAAAAAATATATGAATAAATGCAAAATATGTATTATAATATTAATACACATATTGAATATAAAATAGTGTTGAACTTTAAGTAGTTTTCTTTTAATAACCTTCAATTTATCATTAATTGTGTTAAATCAATAAGGTCCATCTTTTTTCGTTCTCACAAAAACAAATAATAAAATTGATAATTGATATGAAAAAATATTTTAAAAAATAAAATAGATAATATTTGGGACGTCTTTAAATAATATAGTGGATCATAATTTTATGACATAGTGAGTATTTATTAAAATTAAAATTTATAAATAATGTGCACAAACTCCATTTATATTTCTAAACAATTTATTTGTTAAGTAAAATATTGTAGGTGTATATAAATACGTGTAATTGTGAAAGGGCGCGAATGGATGCTCGAACAGAATGCTTTAAATATTTAAACCTTCTAGTTAGTTATATGTATTAAATAACAGCAAGAGGTTGATTTAAAGCAAGTGACTCGCCTTTGGTTTAATTGTTCGTCTTTTTGGCCTTCAATTCTATCGGTGTCGTCTCTCTCCTTCACCTCTTCTGCAAAAGCCTAAGACGACTCTAGAGTTAGAGTATGTTGAAAGACAATAGTGGTTGGAATTTTGAGATTACTATCTTACGTAAAAATTAAAAACAAAAATCTACCGAAAATCTAAATGAATCCCTAAAATATATATCACCACATATAGGGCTGGCAAAATTCTCGTTTTTTCCGATCCGTACCGATGCCCGACCCGATCCCGTCCCGATATTTTCCGATCCCGTCCCGATATTTTCCGATCCCAACAAATCCCGATCCCGATTTTGTCGGGATTTTTCCCGTCCCGACTTATTTCGAGACGATATTCTGGATAATTATCAATCTCGTCGGGATTCCCAACCCGTCCCGACTATTTTTTTAATTTTTTTAATAAATATTGTGAGTGTTAAACATTGTCTATTTTGTGTTTGGTATAATTACTTAATGATATTTGTTAAATTTATTTTCACAATGTTGTGAATTTTTTTTGTCTATCACGTTTCTGCACTTCGTGTAGATCCTCTCCTGCGAGTGAATGATGCATTTTATTCATAATGACAGATTCAGCAACACTCACCATTAAATAAATATTCAAGTATACTTGTAAATATACCGTCTGAAATCTAAATCACGATGGAGATATTTTAAAAATATTTAAGTCAGAAAATATTGTTTATAAATATTATAATCGGGATTACGAGATTTTTATCTCCCGAACTGTCGGGATCCCCATTTGTCGGGATCCCGATTCGTCGGGTCCCGACACTTATCAGGAATGGGATCGAAAAGGAAATTTACATCCCGAATTTTATCGAGATGGAATTGGGATGAGGGGTATCGGGACGGGTCCCGTCCCGATTCCATCCCTAACCACGTAACCGAGGTTAAAAAGTTCAACCCAAACAAAGCCAAATGTCCTATTTGGATTGGTGGTACATTGGCATATTGTAGTGGTGGTGGAGATCCGAAGTCACATTGGAAGCAATCCAAAGTGACCAATGTTGTGATTCTTTGTCCTATAAGGCATCCACATGTACTCTTGAGCTGCCATTTCATCACACGTCCTTACCCCACTTAATTGTTCATTCCTTCCTGCATTTACTCCACTTCCACTGCACTTAATTCAGTCGGATTATTCTCTTTCCCACCGGAATCCTTACTAATATGCCGGAGGGTTAGAATCGGGACAAACCCCGACTCCCTGGTGGTGCATTCTTCTTAGCAGGTTAGTCCGGTTAGCTGACAAATCTTCATCCATTTCACCATTAAGCTCCTTACGTGGACAGTCAACAAGGTCACCGAAGTTTCGGCTTGATCACAAATTATCAGCTAGTATATTATGAACTCTTCCAAATTTGTTTTTCATGCATTACTAGCATGTATGTTATATGTCAAATAAATGTAACTTCCATGACCTATGAATTTATTATTTCCTATTATGACAATTTTTTTGTAAATACATAGTTAACATTGATTTTTCGAGTTTGTCTTTAGTTGCCATTCACCTTTGTTATTTCTGAATTTGAGGATGCTTTGGTTTCCTACTTTCATTTGAGATATCGGAGTAAACTAAAAGAAGGGATGACAACAGGTTGAGTTTGGGTTGGATTTTGCATACTCCTAATGCATTCATAATAATATACTAATTATATATATATATATTTAGAGGTTGGGTTAGGAGTGAGTCGGCAGGTCCGACCCTGGGGTATGTATAAGGGGCCAACAGTCATGGGCCCCTAAGTTTGGGGGAGGGGGTTGAGTTCATGTATTCATTCTTATAGGGGTGTATGTGTAATCAATTTAATGTTTCACACCCCTGGCCCTCTGATTGGTTGTCTTCATCATATTGGCCTAGAAGAATTGCGCTGGGCGGAGAGGGAAGGGAAGAGGAACATATTCCAAATCCAGAGCCAGGGGAAAGCCGACCAAGGGCAAATCCACGGATGAGCATTAGATCAATACCTTTCCTTAAGGAACTGAGTCCAAATAGAGGCTACCTAAATCTCCACCAAATAGATAGAAGGTAAGGTGGTCACTCCTATCAGAAGAGACTGTACTTATGTAGGCCCGTTCCTAGTTAAGGGAGGATTTCTAGTTTTTTTGTTAGAATTTTGATAGATTATCCTTGATAAAGAAATGATTCTATTAATTTAGTGGTGGATTCTTCCCAGCCATTGCATCCTTTATGTTGCCATTCTTCCAAAAGGTACGATAATTTCATGAATTCAATTGACTCTTTATTTATTCATAAAATAGAGGATTACTAATATAATTGCAAATTTACAGTTTTGCAGAAGCTAAAATGTGCAATTTGCATAATATGTTAGTTTATATATAATTATAATCTATGTTATGAATCATTTATTCATTTTTTTTATAAAACTCTTCTACAGCTCTACACTATTACAGATTGACAAATTGATTATTGATATTTTACTGATTCAATGATTATGTGTGATTCATGAGATTTTGTTTTCCGAATTCCAATTCATGAATTTGACCTTAATTGATGTTATATATATATATATATATATATATAGAGAGAGAGAGAGAGAGAAAGAGAGCCTTGTTTTCCATTTTGCCATGGCACCCCAATAGTTTAGGGTCGACGATGAACCCAAACCCACCAGGCTTTTGAATTAAAAGGAGCATATTATAGCCAAGTTGGGATCAAGTTTGGATGAATTGTCATTCTTAATTGAAGGAATAATTTCGGGCCGATACATTTTGGAGATATTATAACCTCTCCAATTCACTTTCTTTTTATTCAACCGAAAAAGTGTTTTTATTATATTTTTTTTTCCCAAAACTGTGTGACCTCCAATTACTTCGTTCTCTTCACTCTGTCACACAATCTCTCTCTTCTTCTTCTTCCTCCTGCTACTTATTTATCTTCTTTCTATCATACTCTATTTTTCTTCTTCTTCTTCTTCCTCCAGCTTCGTCTTCATCTCTCTTTTCTTCATTGTCAACTTCTTTTCATCTTCTCCAACCATTTTCTCTATAACTTTTGATCTCGGATGAACCACAGGACTCACCACATATCAAATCGAAGCTCTCGGTGAGATCTACATGACTCGTTGGGATTACCATGTGAAGTCTTCGTTTTAAGGCCAAAAAACGATGTTTAAGTTTGGGCTTCAAAAGTTTTTCGATGCCCAATTTTTACACACAAATTTGGGGGACAGTGTTCAATTTATTCATTCTGATGCCAATTTTAGTCATTTTGATGCCCACCTTTGTTGATATTTGGTGTCAGTGTTTAATTTATTCATTTTGACATCAATCTTGTACATTACGATGCCCAACTATGTTGATATTTGGTGGCAGTGTTCAATTTTGTCCATTTCGATACCCAACTTTGTTGATATTTTGTGGCAGTGTTTAATATATTCATTACGATGCCAAACTATGTTGATATTTGATGGCAGGGTTCAATATATTCATTTCGATGCCCAATTTATCTATTGCGATGCCCGAATTTGGTTAAAGATTTTTACAATGTAATGCCTAAAATTGGACAAACTTAAAATGCATTGTGCGATGCCCAGTGTTTTCATTTCGATGTCCGAATTTGGTTAAGGATACAATGCGATGCCTAAAATTGGACAAACTTCAAATGTGTTTTTACGATGCCCAGTATTTTCATTCCGATGCCCGAATTGGTTAAGGATGTTTACAATGTGATGCCTAAAATTAGACAGAATTCTAATGTGTAGCGATGTCAAATGTTTTCATCCTGATGCCCAAATTCGGTAGTGGCTTTTTGAATTTCGATGCTCAAATTAAGACAAATTTCAATTGTGCATTGTGATATCTAATGTTTTCATTCTGATACCCAAATTTAGCAGTGGTTTTTTGAATTTCGATGCCTAAATTTTGACATATTTAAATTGTGTATTACGATGCCTAATGTTTTCATTCCGATGCCCAAATTTGGGCAGTGGCTTTGTGAGTGCGTTTATTGTTAATTAAGAGTATCTTCGTCATTTTATCCTCAAAAAAATACTTTAGTAATTAAAAACAAATATAAAGAACTTTTCCAGTTATAATATCATTATATTAGACCGGCCTGGTTATCACCCTAAATTGAGAGCATGAAATTATGTATTTCAAAAATTCAAGAAGCCTTGTTGTAGGCCGTGGTACCCTCAACAGCAATACATGTTGCAGTTTTTGAATAAATAAACATATATTTGACATGGCCAAGTTGGTGTAAGGCGTTGTTTGGCAATGAAAAACAAAATTTCATTTTTGAAGGTATAGTGGTACACCAAGCATTTTTGTTTATTAAATATTTAATAACAAAAATATATATTTTAATTATTTAATTTACTAATAAGCCTATAAACTTTTTAAGTTACCAAGGTAATTTACCTTAGGCCAATCAAGTGTGATTGCTTCAAAAATACTAACCCTAGTAAATAAAACAATAACGGGACCATAAATTAGACATGCCGAAACAAATTCGGTTTGGTGGTGCAAACTGGAACCAAACTGTTTAAAAGCTGCCCCAAGCCGATGGTTTGCCGATTCGATTTGCGATTCCAAAGAACCTTGAACCGCCAGTTTTAGATCGCGAACTGTCAATTTCAGCCGTCAGAATTAAAAAAAAAACGGTAACTTGATCTTGGTCGTTGGATTGATAAGATCGGACGGTGTACGAGCTCCCTGACTGCTCCAAAAAAAATCTTTTTTTTTTGTTTTTAACTTCATTTGTCAACCTATAAATATCCTCACTCCCTCTTCATTTTTTTCCCACATTTGCTACACAATTATTGTCATCCTCTCTAATTCTCTCAACTTTCAAATCTATTTATCTCTCAAGTAATTAAGCTTCCAAGTTCCAAGTTAGGAGTGGCAAATCGGTCGTTTTGGACTGTTATCAGGTTGGCATGATAACAGCATGGCACGATACGAACGAATACGTCACTATAATCGTAGTGTGTCTAAAATTAAAATTTAAACACGACATGATAAAAATACGAAAAACATGGCGCAACACAATAGGCACAATAAGAAACAAAATATTGGATTTATTTAGGCAGACCCATTAAGCCCAATAAAATATAAAGTTTTAGTTTTAGATACATATTCTAATAAATTATCTGTAGAAAGTAATTAAAAGTCACAAATGTGCAAACGATAAAACAATGGAAGAATCATGAAAATAGTCTAAATGATGTGAACAACAATCAACAACCCCTACTAAATTTTAAAAATAAAATTTTAAAAAATATATTTTTGTAGTTATCGTGTCTTACTGTGCTTATCGGACTAACCCGATATCAACCTGATTTTTATCGTGTCTTATCGTGTTAACCCAATGACAGCCCAAATCATATAATTTTGTGTCGTGTTCGTGTCAAATTTTCGTGTCGTGCCTCAAATTGTCACCCCTATTCCAAGTCTCAAATTACATTTTTTTAGTAAGTTTACTTACTATTTTTTTATTAAATACGTATTTATTTATCTATAATAATTAATTTATATTTTTCTATAATATTATTAAGTTCCATAATATTTATTAATTATGTGCTTACCATTATTATACTTAATATTATTAATTATACTTACTATTATAAATTACGTGTTTATTTTTCAATACTACGTACCTACTATAAATTATTTAAAATTTTATATTTACTATAAATTATTTTTAAATTTTATAATTTATCATTTGTACTACAAAAAATATATATTCTTCTCGACCGCGAAGGGTAAGGGCAAAGCCATTATGCAACAAAATCATTCGAGGTTCGCCCTGATGATAGAGTATGGCAACATTTAGATAAGCAAGCAATGTTCGAAATGAGCAATGACGAAGTGGATGTGTAATGAATGCTCTGGGAACCACCTTAAGGCATGAGTCAACTTACACTCTCACAGCCACAACCAAACTGAAAATCGACCCGTAAATAATCAACTCGTAGTCAGATCAAGGCATTCACTGTTTCATATCATTCAATACAGTGACCCATCACGAATAACGATATCTCATGCTCACACAAATGCGTTAAGGAAACATATAACATATACAAGGTCGAGATACACCTATATAGCTCGGGCATAATCAACACATGGCAGGGTCCCTACAACTCCTAGCTGACAACACCTCTCGTATAAAACCCACTATTATGGCCGTAATGGAGGGGTTAGGCCAAATTAGGACTCCACTACTAACTGCTCTCAGCCACCCCGTGACCAAGTCAGAGGTAGTCCTAACGCCTATCATATTACGTTTCATGCTCGTTGTTTTTTATCACAAAAATGTTCACATAACACCCGTAGATGTATAAGTCATATAACGTTTCAAGCTAGATTGTTTCGTATCAAGTAAGGTGCAATAACTTTGGACTCAATGAGCTATAAAGTAAACTCATTGATACCTCAACTAGTCATAAGTCAACAATCACGTTACCAACTTGATTGTAGGATTCACATACCCAATTTCATCATCACTAACCAACATACACATAACTCAACTATTCCAAGTTGTTAACATAGAGCACTTGATCAGTTGTGAAGTAAACTCATCGATGCCACTAGAAATCACCATCCCACATCATTGTCACAAGCACGTAAACAAGATTCAAATAAGTTGTATCCGCACAACTAGTTCAACTCTAATTGAGAAATCTCGCAATCCAAGTTAATGATTCAAGTTATACCCAATGATATTCTTGAATACAATGTGCTTACCATTTTGAATTACTCAATTAGGATCTATAGTCAACAAGTTTTAACCACAACAAGCTCAGATAACCTCCCAGAGTTCCTGCTAGCAGTTTTACGAACGCAATGGTGCTTCGTGATCCAATTGAGGTACTCTTCGATCTCGATTTTTTATGAAAATTTACAAGTAACTACCTAACACATATAAGTACAATATATCTAAAATTTAGCTCATTCCCTTGGATGGATTTGCTTCAGTAATTTTTGAAAAGTAGTCCAAAACAGGGACTGCACTTGATTGAATAGAGAGAGTTTCCATTGATGAAACCTCAATCTTTTTAGTTCCTTATATTTTTCTAGTCAAGCCCAACATCATTAATGAAGACAACTATGGCAAAAGGTGTGATCTTCAAGCTTAAAACCCAAGCTTTCTCACTCTAGGAAGCTCTCTCTCTCAGTCTACGTTAGAAGATGAAGAGGGAATAAGGAAGAAGCTGATTTAATCCCTCATTTCCAGCCCTTTAAGGTGGTGAGTCAACCAAGGCAAAATAGGAGATGTTGAGGATTGATCAAACTTTGTGTGCCTTAATGTGATTGGTTGATCGCTAATAACCCGATTAAGTTAATTAACATTGTAAAACACTAATTAATCATGCTCAAGCCTAGGTAAAATGTTTAGGACCACATAATCTTGATTAAGCTAATTAACTCTTAATAATCATGATTAACCATATTGATATCAAACTATAAAAGGTGAACTTCCAGCACAATTTGCACCCACGAAACTGAAGTAACTACGCAAACACTCATAAACAAATGTTATTACATGAAATTAAAGAAGAACACGCATTCTTAAAATATTGTTACAGGATGTAACCGTTCCAATGGGTGTGGAGGCGGGAATTCTCCCAACGGGTCCACTCATATCTTCGAAACGCATCCTCGTTCTCAAGAGAGTCAAACTCAAAGTGAAAGAGCAACAGAAGAACGAGGTCGAACAACGGGAAGATCTAGCAACTCAAGGATATTGAAGGTACAAAAATATAAAGTGACTTGCAACTATTGTAACACCAAATTAGCCTTCACCCATGGAGGTGGATATGGGACGTACTCAAAGCACTTGCCAAATAAGCATCTTGATCAAGTTGGAAACGATCTTGGCCAAACACAACTCAAGGATTTACAGGATCATCTTCACAAGGGCAAGGTGGAGGTCTTCTCAATTATTTAGATTTAATGAAGCTGCTTATAGAAGAGAAAAGGAAAATTTTGTTAATGCTAAATGACTACCTTTTAATTTCGCAAATGATAGTTTATGGACCAATTTCACACGATGACTTTCAATCCCCCCGCTAGAAAAATTCATAAGAATACACTTACTCATGATGTAAAGACTGCAGTACTAGAAGGTAAAATGCATCTTAATTAATACATTTTTAGATTTACTGCATAAAGTTTTAATATGTGCAGATATTTGGAGTGATCATTGGCAAATGTATAATTATATAGGAATTACGTGTTATTGGATTGTTAATACATCGACATTACAAAAATGATTATTTGCATTGAAAGAGTTTGATAATGTACATAACGCTCGTAATATTTTTCGAAAATTATTACACTTTTACAATAATATATTTTAGCTCAAAAAAGATCGATTCGATTTGACAATGCTACAAATAATACTACCGCTAGTTTACTAAAATTTGTCAACCATCAATTGGTGGTAAAAAAAATCATGTTAGATGCATATGCCATTTTTTTTTAAATGAAGCACATCCAATCAAGGAAGTTATTGCTTGTTTGGTTAGACATCCAAATATAACCAAAATTAAATGGGTTAAATTTTTAAATATAATAAAATAGACCTAAAATATTTTCACCGATGTTTCAAACCGATGAAATTTCACCTATAAAATATTAAATGAATCTTATGAATTGCAGGTACCATTATGCTTGTTTTTTCAACAAAAAGAGTATCCTACTACGTTATTTTCTCATCAATGGGATGCTTGTAATAATTTAAATAAAATTGGTCAGACGTGTCTTTAAAAAATTACTTTTGGTTCCTTTATAATTTTAAGGGTTGATCGCATCATTGGTCTTTTGACTTTGGGTCATTCTCAATATTAGTCTCTTAACATTTTTTTTTTTGTTAAAATTGGGTCCTAAGATATTAAATTTTCACAACCACAGTCCTTTTGATGGATGCCGTTAGAGAAATACCGTTAAGTTGTCCATGTGCATTTAGTAAGGGTTAAAATGATTTTTTTCAAACCTAACTTATAGACTAATTTACAATCAAGTCCCTAAAGTTTGAAAAATGTCATAAGGGCTTCTTCCTCAAATGTTTTAGAACCACCAGATTTTTGGCCAATCTCCTCCCTCTACTTCAAACCCTAAACAATGGCCTCCCCACTGACCCCGGCCGTAGACCCCGCCATTTGGAGAGCATGTCGTCAGCACTAACATCACGAACAGTCTAAAAACAGAGAGGATTCTAACCTTATTCTTTCTAAAAGAAAGAAATTTTGGAAAAGAAATCATCACATTGATCCATCCCCTTTCGCAGAACTAAAGACGATGACGCTCATGGCGAAGAGATCAAAAGGAAGAGGACGGAAGTACAGTACTACATCTCCTCCCGGATTTCTTGGGAGGTTCCGAGACATTTGAGACCGTAACCAAGTTCTGTCACGGCGTCAAAATCGACCTCTTGGCTTCAAAGGTCTCTCCACTCAGTTACGCCAAAGAAATCTTAGCAATGACCGAGAATGTTTTGAAGATAATCTCATTTCCAAAACTGAGAGATTTCTTTCCCCATCAGCCCTCAAAAGCCTAAAGGATTACATCTAAATGCTGAAGTCATACGAGCAATTGATTCCGTTGGTTGAATCTCTCGGCATTGTTCAGAGGTACATTGACATGGTTACAGGTGCAAATCCGACATTATTAGGTTTGAAGTAGAGGGAGGAGACATGGCCAAAAATCTGGTGGTTTCCCAAAACATTTGGGGAAGAAGGCCTTATGGTCATTTTTCAAATTTTAAGGACTAAATTGTAAATTTTGATAAATAGGTTTGAAAAATTTTCATTTTAACTCTTACTAAATACACGTGGGCAACTTAACAGTATTTCTCTAACGACATCCATCAAAAAGAACTGTGGCTGTGAAAATTTAATACTGTTAGGACCCAATTTTGACAAAAAAAAATGTTAAGGGACTAATACTGAAAATGATCCAAAGTCAAGAGACCAATAGTGCGATTAACCCTAATTTTAAAGATGGAAAGTTGACAAAGATTAAAATGTTCAAAAAAGAAAAACTTTTGGTTACAAATCAAAAAAAATACTTTGTACAAAGTTTAAAAGCTTAATGAATTTTTTTATTAAAAAAAAAGGGAAATAAGGTTGAAAATCACAGTTTGGAACTGAAACCGGCTATACGGTTCTAAGTTGTTACCGTATATATCCGGTTCAGTTTCGATTCCCCCTCCTCCAGTTTTTGGAACTGTCGAGCCAGGCATGTCTATGCTAAATGCAAAATAGACATTTAGACACTATGTAATGGATGCTCAAGGAAAATGACTTGCTCTTCTACCATTAGAAAAAATTTCTTCATTAGTCAAGCCCAACCTATTACCTTATTTTCATCTTCTCAATGCTTTGGCAAGGTTCAAGTATATAATCTATTGAAAGTGTTTCTTCAATCTTTCTTTTAGCACACACATACATGAATTCTACTTGTTATGGCACAAAAGACTTTCATACATGAATTTTAAATGCTTGTCAACATTTCAAAGGAAACCTTGTGAAAGGTCTTCCTTCTATGTCAACCAATCATGGCAAAAACTGTACCTCTTGTGCCTTTGATAAACTTGCTACAAGTTCTCTTCAAAACAAACCTTGTCTTTCTACTTGCAAAGCACTTCAATTGTTGCACATGGATTTTTCGGCCCATTACAACTACTAGTTTAGGTGGCAACATATATACTTAGATTGAAGTTGATGATTACTCGAGATACACATGGGTCGAGACAATGCATTCAAAAAAAGAAACTTATAGAATCACATCCTTTTTCCATTCGACCACTCCAAACCCAAAAAGGTGTTATACGGGGTTTTAGCAACTGCCACCTTTAATTCCCCACCCACCCACCCACCCTCCCAATTCTGCAGCACACTTGCAGACCAGAGAAGAAGTACTGCAACAAAACTGATTAATTTTGTTCATAGTTGCACTACATAAATCCTCTATTGCAGAAGCCAATTAAAAAAAAAAAAACAAGATAGGATAGAAAGGAACCCCTTTTGACTCACGGCAACTGTTTTAAGCAGTGTCTCAAGTAACTCATAAGTATATTTCATGTGTAAGTGCCTCAAGTTTCACTACCAAGTATCAACAAAGAGAGAATCAGTTAACCTGATGGAGAGCCTAAGCGGAAAAAAGCTCAACCAAACTTTACAAATCAGCCTAACCATGGTGCCACCTACAATAGAAATACTAGGTTATGTATTTAAAAGAGCAGAGAGCAGTTTGTAACCTAACTTGGCCTCAGACCAGCAGTGTCCATAGTATAGGTTCAACTGTACCGCTTTGCGAGTTGTTAGATCATAACTACTTTCGAGCCTGCCATTTTAACAATTTTAACCCATTTTGACTCCCTGTAGCATTCTCATCCGTGGAATCTGACCCACTTCCTGTTGCTTCATCTGAACTAACATCGGGAAGGACTTGTATCCTGTCAGCATGGTTGACGATCCAATCAGTGAATTCAGGAGAAGATGCCCACTCGGCCACTGCTTGCCGGGTTGATTCCTCTGAGAAATCTTGCCATTCTTTTTTTGAGAACTTCTTCCTGTTAGGCGTCTTGTGGAAGGTTGAATAATAGTCCTGCTGATTTCCTGCCCCGCTAGGGTTGGATGGTGATACTAAACCTGCAACAACCATAAACAAACACAAGGAAAGTCACTCTTTATGTTAACAGAATCATTATATATTTATCCGAGAATTTATTCCTGGCAAGCTGCAACAAAATTAGGAATTTAGGAGTCATGTCTCCACTTCTCACATATATGGTTCATGTTACATGTACACTTCATATTTATTTTTATATTTGACAGAGAGAAATTATATTAGATAAAGGGAGAATACAAAAGGTGGAGAAGAAGTCCACTTACAAGAAAGAAGTGTGAGAAAAAAAATGAAAAGCCCAAGAAAACAGAGATAAACAGAAAATCAAAAAAGACCAGCTCTTTGATCATGCACCAAACCAGTTGTGGCAATTCCACAAAAAGGCCCAAAAGTGTTCGCCCAAAAAATGCCAGCAAGACTCTACGATCCCAAAGCAAGCTGGTTAGAAGGGCTCTATTATTGAATATTGCATCATTAACCTCCATATAATCAAAGTGCAAACAACCCATAATTCCAAAATGATTTCCTCACCTTTCCCTTCTCAAACCCCACCACTTTTGAAGGAAGGAGGTCTTCAACTGAAAGGGGCTGACCCAGGATTCATTGATGCTAGAGAATAATTGATTGCACCAGAAACAAGCAGATAAAGAGGTGTGAATGAAACTCACTGTCCTGGTTTCGTACACAACCTCACTTTAATTGTTACTCACAATTTGAAAACATAAAGGGATTGTTATACAGGATACTTTAAAGGATATTGATGTATCTCATAATCGTTTGGACTTTTCAAACATCAATGAAAAAGAATTACCTAAGGTGACGCTGGCACTCTTACATGAATGCCTCCTCATGAAGTAGAATTATACAACCTTCGTCCCACAAAGAATGTCACGTTCGCATTTTAAATGAAAATCAAGTATGAATTTTTTAGCCCTAGCAAAACAAGTTGTACGTACCAATTTATTAGCCTAAAAATGACAACCTTAGAGGCAGGAAATAAGAACTCAAGTGGGTCGCTCATTTAGAAATGGAGGTGTTAAGATGAATGAAATGCTCAAAAGGATAAATCAATGTGTACTGGGAATTGTTACCTTTGATAGGGGAGTCGGACCAAGTAAATGAATTCCTTGGGCCTTTCTGCAGAGCTCCTTGAGGGCTCAACTTCGTTGACCGACTTAAAAATTCAGCACGATTGTGTTTTGCACTTTTCCATCCACCTCGTGCCCAAAGATTCTTATTTCCAGAATACGAAGAGGTCCTGCATGGAATCAAAGTATGACATAAGTTGATTTCCAATCTTGCCCATACCAAGGTAAGAAATCACTTCCAAAAACAACTCTAATAGTACTGAACATAGCTATATCTATAAGCAAAGAAAATGAAAATGTGGAAAGACGATTAATATGGAACTTACTGCTGACCATGCCACTTAAAAGAAGTTATCAGAAAATATATTGCCAAGCAAGAACCCATCGTTGCCAGTGCTAAAGGAGTATCAATAGTGCTCTGAAAAGAAAATGAAAACCAATAAAAGTTAGAGGGGAAATATTCATATTATTTTGAAATTCAGAATATCATTCATAACTGGAAACTATGAGACCAATTGTTAGATCCAAAACAAACGATAAAAGAATAAGATAGAAGCAGCCTAGAAGGACACAACCTAACATATGTGACTTACAGTTAGACTTGACTGTTAAAAGTGCAGCAGGAAAAAGAGGGGATGAAATTTGCAGGGGTATCATATCTTTAACTACAACAACTAGACCTTCCAAGTGCAAAAGTCAAAATTACAGTTGAATGAACAATACGCAACCTGGAAAATAAATGTGACTGCAAAAATACGCATTGTCCATTTCACAAATTGAGCTATGCCAACGTCGACGCCTCCATCCTCGGAAATAACAAATTTCCGCACCAGCCAATATCCTAGACCAGCTCCCGCAATGACAATTCCAACCAGTGCAAATAAAGAGACCTGCAAGGTAAGGGCAAATGTTTAATACAATCAATCTGGACTGATACGAATTTCCCTATTTCAATTGTACATGTGCCATCAAGACAAACTGACTACTAGAAGTAAGACTGTTTGAATGGGGGAGGATCAATCATAATGGATGTGAATTTTGTGATATGGAGAAAGAAACAGTTTCTTGTTTGTTCTTTGAATGCAGATTTAATAAGGATATTTGGGATGATATTTGTCACAGGAATGAAGTTATGAAGACAGTATGCGTGGGATAATATTACAAGCCAAGCATGTAGGGACTGGAAGGGGATGACTTCATCAATCAGGAAAATATCCTTCGTGCCACAATTTACTGCTTATGGAGAGAGAGAAATCGCAGAATATTTCTGCAGTGCAAATAGCCAAAGGAAGAGATTATTAATAGCATTGAGGAGATTGTCACGATGACTCTTTTTTTTTTTGATAGGTAAGTGTGACCCCGTGTTGGTGTGGGGATTGGATTTGTAATTGGATTGTATGTAAACAGTGGGGAATACGTGAACGAAAAATGGAGATAGTGTAATGTACTCCCAGGGTTATGCCTCTGTATATGTCTGTAACAGTTTGCAATGAATTTTCTGAATTACAACCAAAAAAATTTGTACATGTGCCGTGTAATTTAAAGAATTTAGTAAAAAACCAACTTTTCCATCACAAAATATGACTATTTCTAAGGCTTGATATACACTATTGGGCCATCTCTCTAATAGCTTGAGCCTTGAGCTTTTATATGAGTTGGTTACTTGACAGGGATGAGAGCTCTTGTTACCCAATGTCATGGGTTCGAGCCATCCCACTTATATTTGTTTCCTCAATATTGTTAGCAGAAAAGTTGGTGCTCAGTTTGGTGTTTGGTTTTGATGTTATGCACCTGCCACCTAGTGATGTATGTTGGTTTATCAACAAAACCTTCAATACACAAAATGGTATTGTTGACTGGACGCGAAGCTCACACAAACCTTTCACAATATATGGTATTCTTCTAACCAATATTCAGAACCGGAGCAAAAACATTTATGTATAGAGAGCTATGTCTACAATAAATCTACAATCACTAACAGAGTGAATATAATTCAAATCTGGAAATTTAACATGTAGAACTGACAATTTAGCCAAAGAGAAAGGATATTTGTGAACTGGACACAATTGACATGAATTCTCCTTAAAGAAGCACCTTCAGGAACAAATACACATGCAAGAAATGCCTATGTTGCCCAATGAGAACAAGAAATACACACATGTAATAAGTACATGTGAATAAAAGAAAAAATGAAAAAGGGTTGTTCTCTGAGGAGGTTAGGGTGGCCATGGTGTGTTTAGCTGAGTATAACATGGACGGATGGGTGTTAATTCTTAGGCTCCCTAATCTTGGCCCTTGCCCTACTTGGGGGTTCCTCTTTTTGGGAACCCAAGAGCAGTCGTTTTTGGGAAACCTGCTGTAGAGAGGGTGGCTAAGAGACTTGGTGGGTGGAAGAGAGCATTTTCTCTTTAGGTGGCAGGATTAGTTTCCCTTTTCAAAATCCCAGTGAGTGCAGTGGATGACTGGATGGTATGAGAGGACAATGTCAGATTTCTTATGGAAGGGGTTTGTGGGAGGGATCATCAAGTTGAGTGGAATAAAGTATGCAAGCTTGGGGGCGGGGGTCTTAATCTAGTCTATAAGAACATCTCCCTAGTAACCTAGTTGGTTAACAGCTCTAGTGCTTTGCCGACAATCCACGTGCAATTTGGCATAAAGTGATAAAGAGTAAGTTGGGTATGCATCAAACGGGGTGGGACGCTGTTGTCAAGCATATCAGTCATTGCGTCGAGCCTTTGAAAGTCATTCATCGTTGTTACTCATTGTTCCTTCCTTCTGCTCGCTTTAGGGATGTAATGGTCCGAAATATGGGCATGAGAGGCTCCTCCATGCATTGTTATTCCTTGTCTGAAACAACCTTCTTCTATACACGTAGCCCCATCCTCTCAGCCCATCTTTCTGGGGCGAGGGTCTCCTCTTTTTCTGTATATTCACTTCTTACCAAACCTAAATGGAACTTCTAATTCTGATTAGTTGGTTATCTAGTGTGTGCCTCTCTCAATGTCTCTGATTCTTATTCAAAAGGATTATTTTATTAATCAAAAGTTTAAGACACAGCCAACTACTTCAAACTCCAAATTCACCCAACGCTCGAGAAAATCCGTAGGTCTCCCAAACACACCATCCTCCAAAGTGATCTAAATTAATCACCCAAATTTACCAGAAACCATAGCTAGCTACACCAAAATTCAAAAGTCAAGCCATTGGAGAAACAAAAACAAGACCTGAGATCCTGAATAGCTGATATACAGCTTCGTTGGATAGGTAGGAAGTTCATTATTATCTTTTCTGTAGTTACAGAATACTACTAGGCTAATAAAACTATCCCTACTAAGAGAAAACCCATAATCACCATCCGATAGACACACCAGGATCTGCAAGAGACCCCAGATAAACCAGAACAAACCAAAACATTCGGAGATTTACTATCATCCCGATGCATCAGGTTGCCTATTTCTGCATGTACACATCCAAAACTCGTGCACAATCCAAACATCAAATCTAAACTGGCTACCAAAACTACATCAACAGGCAGAATATAGCTAAAACCACAACAGAATCCCCTTGAATCAAGGGTTATTTTATGCGACCTTTCTATCCCACATGATTCATTCACAAAGCTCGATGTCTATTTTCACTTTCTTAGTTATTTGGAAAGCTAAAGTTCCCTTCAAACATTAAGCCTTTGCGGCTTGACCTGGGTTCTTAATTAGCTAAAAACTAACAATCTCTTTTTTTTTGTGCGTAGATCCTATAAAAGGATCTCCCCAGAATTTTTTTGATAAGTGATCCCCCCATATTGATTGATTGGCGTGTTATGTAGTGTGCCTCTGCATCTCATGATCACTTATTCCTTCATTGTGGGGGTGCTCAGTTTCTTTGGAATAACTCGTTCCGGTTCTTAAGAAGCTTGGGAGCCCTAAACCTGTTGCAGCCTTCCTTCAGATGCAAGTGAGAGGTTTTGGCAGGGTCATTGATGCTATCATGTGTTTGTACCTCATCATTGCAGAAGGGATAACTATTAAAGAGAGGGCCGAGGGGTAATTTGTGTTACACATGGAACCAGAGGAATTGATGGGAAGGGGATGAGAGTGCGGTCTAGCTGGCAAGCTTGTAATGGGTTAAATGGTGACATCACATGTTAAGTGATGTGATATCTAACCAAAAAAAGTTGCGATAAAAGATAACACCCTCCTGATCAAAAGAGTTAATTCTTTTATATCTAGATTCTGCCCTGCTTACTTTCAAACTTTGTACTCAAATTCCGGATTCAAAAAGTTGATTCTATTTAAGTTAGATTCTGCCCCCACTCACTTTCTAAATTTGTAGTCAAATATGCAATAGTGAAGTGTGCTTCAAAACTCTAGCTCTGTCACTTCACATGACTACAGGTACTCACTCTCCAGGAGTACCCAAGACACCTCATAGTGGACCTTGAGACTCTCAACAGGTACCTTCAGCAATAATTCCAAGACAATCACAACAATGCCATTTGCCAAGAGCATCCACAGTTCTATCACTTGATCAAAGCACCCTTTTTTTTTTTTGATAAGGATAATTAAAAGCACCTTAAGATTCAACCCACTAAATTCTTCCACCATGTTATATTATTGGACATAAACGTGCTTATGGCATGCTTCTTATATCTCAATCAGCTAATATTCAACTGAGTGTTTTTATAATTTATAGACTCTACCTTTTTTCAGACTCGGGCACCCTTTTTCTATGGCATGCACGCTCATGAAGATCCACAACTATAACTAAAATGCTAAGGAAGCAAAAGAAGATAGTTAAGATACACAAAAAAGGCTCTTAATTGCATACAAAGTAAGCCATAAGCAAACCAAAACAGAATGCAACTTCATGATATGAACTTGGAGCTACCCACTTTCCATTAACCATTGAGCATGCCTTTTGCAAAGCAAAATTTGTGAAAACTAGCCATAATGAGATGACTGACTAGGCATTAATCTTCAAATAAGTACAAGTACGAGTCTGAATGAAAACCAAATTTCATTTCTAGAAGGTCGGAGATAAAAATAAAAAGACATACAATACAACTTACAGGGTTGTACATCTCTTCGCTCATCCCGAAATTAACGAGAATTGAATTCACCAACATCGAAAAGTGATGCATCAGAAAAGATCCTGCTCCCAGCTGAAAAGATAATTACAGAATGAAGTGACAAGCAAATTAATCATTATGATGGAATAAGTCCCTCTTTAGATGCCCTAGATGATATCATGTTCGCAAACTGCTATTTACATATCTTGTCTTCTGAATTATTTGGTTCAAATAAGTGTTTAGTTGACATTACCAATAACAAAAACAGTTGGACTTACAAAACATATTTAACGAAAAAATATCATCTCAAGTGCCCAAGCAGTATCCTTTGCTGTAGTGTAATTGGCAATCATTGTTTGATGTTGCGGGTTAAGAAAGAAAGGAAAAAGATCCAAATATGATTTCAAAAACAAAGGGGTTTTATAAATTCAGCTATAAGAAAACAAAAATAAGACATAATATCCAAAGATGATTGATGTATCTAAATGCAAGAGGGCTTTCAGAAAATAGTATCCAAACAGAGTCTATAGAACCCGTTCTCAAATTGCATTAAACTGCAGAAGAATACTTACCACTGATCCATATAAAGTGAGGTAGAAGAAACTTTTCCTTCCAGTGGGCAATAGTTTCATACCCTGTTTAATGGCACAATACAAGCCTAATGAGATACGAAATATAGGTAGCTAACATTAAAAAGTAAGTTACGAGTTGCTCATATCAACCTCCATACAAAGCACTTAACCACTCAATCAGAGGCGGACACTAAAAAGAGGCTAAATAATGTCCCAGAAGCAGCTTCTAAAAAGTCTAGAGAATCTGACAGCAAACCAATCTACGCCCTCTGTCCCATAGTAAGTGTACACTATTGACTTTACATAGGTTTTAAGAAAATATTTGACACTGTGTACTTCTCCCATAATATACTCTCAAGTAATTTATAGTGGTGTCAAATCAGTAGGACCCATCGCTTTTTTACACTCACAATTAAGAAGGGTATTATAGACAACTGTTTTACAAATACTTTCCAAAAAAGCTATGGGGACACTTATTTTGGGACAGAGGAGTACTATTTTTTATTTAATTCCTGTAACTCCTTGAGTATGTGTTGCCTGTTGGAGAACCTATGTTTTATCTTAGATGGTCAAATATTATATTTGCTTAAAAAATTCAATAAAATCAAATTCTAGGATTGAATCTGCAGATACTATACAAGATTTCTACAAAACAAAATGCGTACATTTGTCC
>JABEVN020000532.1:0-30470 GCA_013146195.2 Codonopsis lanceolata | reverse complement strand
AGTCAAGGTTGAGTGGTTTTGAGATCGAGTGTTAACTGGGATTAAGAAGACACATAATCATTGTCTCGATGTATTGTGGTTGAGTGTGGACCTAATGTTGGTTTATCATGATTTAGAATTCGGGGCCAATTCTTTTTAAAATGGAAGAGTGTAACACCCAGCTCCTTCGTTAGCTCGGTTTGCGTGCTATACTTGCACTTCTTCCTTTGTTATTGTATGTTTGGTTTGCGAGAGGGTCTAGATATGTATGAGAGACCACGTTAAGACCAAAACATTATTAAGAGACTCCATATAGTTGTTGACTTGCTAAAGTCACAAGTCGTGACTTCGGCGATAGTCGGAATGCGGCAACGATTGAGGGTTTGCTTGCGTTTTGTGTTCGTGACCTCGGTTTGGTCCTAGACCTCATATGATGGTTTATTAACATGTTTAGATGCATTAGACTTCAAGTTGGAGGTGTTCCTTAAGTCTATCGATGATTTGGAAGCTTTGGAGATAGCGTTCGTCTCTATCGCGTAGTTCGGGGGATTGAGTCGTGTCGTCTCTCTTTGGGAATTCTTATTTCCCTAGTTGTTATTCAACTTCTAGAAGTATTTAAGCTTCTTCATTAGCCCTTAGACTTGCCTTAAAGTCTCCTTTCATTGCTGGATTAGATTGCGGGATTCATTAAATGGATTCAGGTTGCACGTTGTTGCACCTCTTCAGTTTCGCCAGAGTTGTTTCGGAGTTGTTCGGGTGTGTTTAAGACTTGTTTTGAGTGGGTTAGACCTTAGAATGGTTGCCCATAAGTTTGGGACCATTTAGGACATGTTTAGACCAGTTCGAGGGTTAAACGAGGCGTGTCGGATTTTGATCACTAGCCCGCCTCAAGCTGAGGCATTACAAAATGAATTGACCCGGCATATGGCGCCGCTAGGCTTTGGTGAGGCGCCCGCCTCGCCAGTATCACCTCTGATTTTCCTATTTTTGTGTTTTGGCCAGAAAATACCTATCCTACCCTCATTAAACCCCTACAAGCCCTTCCTAACCACCCATACTTAACCTAATCATGTCCTAACATTAGTTGGAAGTTAATTAAGGTTAGATTAGTGATTGATTAATCTAATCTCTACTAATTGTACCAAGGAATTCCTGTTTGCCCTCCTACTTGGGAGTATAAATAGCCTAACCTCTTACAAATTCGGCCAAACCTCTTCATTTCTCCTTCTAAAATCGGGCATGAGAGAGAGAGTCCATGGGAGATTCAAGCCCTAGCCTTCTTCTCTCTTCGATCCAAGACGATCAACCAACCAGGTGCCTTCAAACCGGAATCTTGAAGCCCTCGGCGAGTAGAACAAGTTCACCGTCGGATTCGTTCTTTGGGTTTTCATCAGAGCTAGGTAAGTTACTTCCTTTTGATTTTGGTTCATTGGCCTAAGGAAAACAACCTATATGCTATTTGTGGGCAATGAACACTTGATATGCTTTGTATGTGTTAATTTGGGGATTTTGGAAGTATAAACTTGTTAGGAGCATTTGTAGGATGACTTCTATGATTGTTGAAGTATATGATTGTTCTTCATCTTGTGTTTCTAGGATTATGAGTATGCTAGAAACCATGACTATATGTTATTTGGGTTTATTGTGGTATTAAGCCTATGATTGGGGCTTTGGATATATGAACTCACTAGAAATTATGAGTAGGAACATTTAATTGAAATAATGTGATTTATGAAATGAGTTTTGATTTATGTTGGGTTTTGTTGTGAATTTTAGGGCTTGAGAATCAAGCCCGAATTATTGGATATATTGTTGTTAAATAAAGTGGGTATTAATGTTGAAATTGATGAAGTGCGTAAATGATGAAACTTAGTATTTAGACTCAACGGAGTCTTAATAAGTTCAACAATGTGTTAATGAACTTGGGTTGAAGTCCTCGACAATTGGGTTTCGTTTGACTATGATTATGTTGAGTTCTTGGATTTTTAGGCTTGGAAACAAGCAGGATCATTTTGGGAGAATTTCTATAAACTTGAATGATGTGTTAATTTTGGGATGTATGAAATATGTATTTAAGGAAATGTGATATTGAGACTCATGGAGTCATTTTAGGTTCAATAAGATGTTAGTGAGCCTTAAGTTGAAATCCTACGATGTTTGGGTTTGGTTGGTTTTGATGATGAGTACCCGAGCATCTCGAATTGTGTCCCATTTATGACACCCATGATATAGAGCCTTATTGGGGATTTATTTAGAGCGTGCTCGTAGAGCACGGAGCATTGGAGACCAATCAATGATCTCGTGTATCCTTAAGAAATGATTATTTGAATGAGATTTCTTTTAGGAAATTCAGATGAGCGTTTTACATGGTAAACTTGCGGGTCTTGGACTACGGTGTAGTCTTGTCATTCATGAGAATGGTTTTGAGGATGTCGATTATGTACGACGGTTAGGACTATGGTTGAGTCCGGTATGCCTTTATGTATAGACTAAAATGCTAAGTCTTGATTTATAATTGTTCTTAGACTAAATAATAGTCTTTGGTTTAATCCCAAGTAGAGGATTATGGTAGACCTCATGTTGTGATTTCTTGAGCTTATATGCTACTTTTGATTGGGTGATGATTTGAGGATTAAGAGTACCTCAATATGTGGATCTTTGACTAAACTTATAAGTTAGTTGGATTTGTTAAGTATGTGCAAATATGTGCATTATTAAATTGGTGTGTAGAGCTTTATGTCCTACTTGATTTGATAAGCCCACTATGATCGGTCTTGATTCTTGTTTGAGCATGCGAGTAAATATCTACTTGTGCATTGCATAAAAGTCAGTGGCATTATTTGGATTGGTTTATACGTCGGGGTAGGGACGATACATCGCCTATCGAATCGTAAGATTCGTATTCGCTATGGATCGCCCACTGGAGACCTCACACCCCTCCATTGTTGGCGCAATGGGGAAGTAGCCTTTGCCGTAACAATACACGTGCGACATTGGCTGCTAGCTAAATCGAGTGGTTCTCGATGAAAGTCGATGACATCACAGAGCATCGATGTTGCACGATAAAGTATAACATTGTGTATTGCAGGAGCAACACAACGACACTATTTGGGTACCTTCTCTATCCCTTATGTGGCTTACTATGAGCACTTATATGAAAGATAACGTGCTATGTGATTTATGAAGTTTATGATACTTGATGACTTAATACAAGTTTATTGTTGGTATACGATTAAGATGCCATGATTTTATATATGCTTGTGCATTATGCCATGCCACGTCATGCTATGCCATACAATTGCATTTAGTAACTTACTGGGTCATTATGACTCATTTCGTGTGTTTGTTTTCCTTAGTTTTTGCAAGTAAGCTCGTTAGTGCGCGTTGCGGCTTGGCGCTTGTTGGATAGCCAGGTGGTCTTCCAGGCTTTAAGCTTGGAGATTTTATTATTATTGTATTTATTATCTCGTGAGATACGGATGTAAAGTTATGTAAACTTTACTTGGGTAGTTATGTTAGTATCTTATTATTGTTTTATTTTGGGAGCCATCGTTTGGTCGGTAAATTTTGTATTTATTTAGAAGTTGTTATGTCATCTTCTAGAGCAAGGTTTTAGCTCGCTTATTCTAGTATTGTGTTATGGTTATTTTCGTCTCCGGACAATTTTAAGTCGAGAGACATTGGATTAGTTGTTAGTGTTTAATCTCTTATTCCTTTAGTTGATTTGTTACTCCCATGTAGTAGCCGTTGAGTTGTTGTTCATCGAGGTTGGGTTCTTGTTGCTTCGCCGGCCTTAGGTTGCCGATGGGTTGTTGTCGCGGTGCAATGTTGCGTCCAGCAGTCATAGATTTGTCAAGAGATAGTCGTCTCTCGGCCTTGTATTCCTTAGTTGATAATTATAGCCTTTGGTCCCACTTATGATTTGCTTCCGCAGATTTTAGTTTTGGTTATTCGGTTTTGCCGTTATGGCTTTACATTCCTGTCTTGAGCTAGTTGGTTCAACTCTTGACTCGCACCACTACGCTTAGCGGGTGCTTGTCCGTCTTTTAGCTTGTCTTGACGGCACGACCTTGGGATTTCGCATTGGACTCCGGGTCGGGCTGTCACATTAGCTATTATCCATGAATAAGCTAAGAGAAGTGGGTTAAGAAAATGTGTCATAATGTCAATAAGATGAAGAAAATGAAGAACCAATTGATGAATTTGTGCGTTTTGTTACAAAAGAAAGCCAAAATCTACAGTTTACTTCTTTGAATTTTCAGGCTATTACAAGCAACCTTAAAAACTATCATAATGCTTCTAACTTATAAATATTACAAACAAATTACTGCTAGTAACCACAAATAACTAGGTTTAAAATATTTTACTCCTTCCCATAACAGGGTTCCAAACTTCTAACCTCTTTTGGTCTTAACTTGCATGCTCTTCTTCATAGAACCCGGAGTAGTTACGTGTGAGAATCTCTCTATTCCCCTCCCCTGGCTATCAACTTTCTTTTCTTCTACCACAACTCTCCTTTAATTGAAAGAAATTGTCACCAATCAACATCCTTTCAAGTAGCTCCATCCTAAATTAGATTCTCTCCTTACTTAGTAATTTGACACCGAAAGTGTATAGGAGGTAAGAAATGAGAGACGTTCGAGAAAGAAGTCCGACTAATCAGAAGCTAAAGAGATTCTATGTTTCTATTTTAATAAGGCGAGGTGAATGCGTTTCTTGGTGATGGTGATGGCGGTGCTTACGACCGCATGGATGATGGTGTTAGAGGTTGTGGTGATAGTAATTTTTGGGATGGCAATAGTGGATTAGATGAAATACATCGTTGTGAGATTTCCTAATCATCAAATTTTCAAATAACCATATGGGTTTCAGATTCAATTTGAAAGTTTGAAAATTCAAAAAAATTGAATTTGAGTTTGTAAAAAGTGAAATTTAAGGTTGTGGTGGTGGCGTGTCTATCATTGATGGGTTTTCCAAATTGGTTACTTCGAAGGAAAGAGTAAGAAATTAGAAAAGGAAATAAAATCAAATCAAAAAATTAAATTTTGGACTAATGGTAAAATTTGAGGTGTTAGTGGTGGAGGTGGTGAGTTTATAAATGATGGGGTTGACGAAAGAAAGTGAGGGCTAGAAAATAAATTTTAAATTTCATTTTTTGGAGTAATGCATTTTTTAACGTTGGATTTAAATATCAGACAAAGTATAACTAATTTTAGATTGTTTAAATAATTATTTTTTAATTAAAAAAATATTTTAAATATTAAATGGCAAACGAAATGATGATCGAAATTATAACAAATCCCACTTTGAGCCAGAAGCAAAATGACCAAAATAATCCTCATGTACACGATTTTCCATAACTATTTTTAATGCCCATAGACGGGAGAGGACAAATAGAAAAAACATGTCGGAAAGCGAGACATCATATGTTTGGAATGACATTATTAGCGGTATATGAAAAATTGTAACTATAATAATACATTGGTTGGTGAGAATCGAGATATTAAGCAAATCTATAGCGTGCTTAGTAATTGCGTATGAATAAGCTAAAAGAAACGTGTTAAGGAAAGGTCATATAATGTCAAGAAGATAAAGAAAAATAGAGAACTTATTTGACAAATCTGTGCGTTTTGTTAGAGAAGAGATTAAGTTAGAATCGATAGGAAAGTCGTTTGAAAAAAGTAGTTCCACTTAACGGAAGCTAAAGATATGTTATTTTTCCATTTTAGCAAGGCAAGGTGGACACGTTTCTTGGTGGTGGTGATAGCTGTGGCGGCATTTGCAGGGATTCTGGTAGTGGTGGGGGCGATCTTAAGCATGAAAGTGGTGATTTATGTGGAATACGACATTAAATAAATGAGTAAGAAATTAAACAAAGAAATAAGATTAAAAAAATGATTTCTAGGCTAATAGTGTTATTTGAGTAAATCTCTCTAATCTCTCTTATTATTTCTCTTACTATAAAAGTCAAGCTTGTTTCTTACAATTTAATAGATGGATAAAAATAACCTTTCACCAAATAAACCACCCACCATTTAATTGAGGACAAAACAAGTAAATTTACCATGACAAGAAATAATGTTTGGACAAAAATAGCCTCAAATATAATAAATCATCTACCATTAATTAAGTTCAAACAAGTAAATTTATCATGGACTAATTAATTCCATTAATAATCAAATAATAATTTCATCCCTTGACTTGTACATGTTTTAAAGTTAGGTCCTACAGTTTTGAATTCTATTTATTTCGTCTTGTATTTTTACTTTCTTATCAGTTTCCCCCTCCTACCATTATCGTTACAAATGTCGTCCAATATTTTCTAAAATAACAAAAATACCCTTACTAAAAAATAATATGATATTACATTCTTAAATAATATGGTTTTACTCAGTAAAGACATTATGGAAGTAAATGAAAAAATGTTACTATAATAATAGATTTGTTAGTGAGTATCAAGATATTAAGCAAAAATATGTAGCGTCTTTAGCTATTATCCATGAATAAGCTAAGAGAAGTGGGTTAAGAAAATGTGTCATAATGTTAATAAGATGAAGAAAATGAAGAACCAATTGATGAATTTGTGCGTTTTGTTACAAAAGAAAGCCAAAATCTACAGTTTACTTCTTTGAATTTTCAGGCTACTACAAGCAACCTTAAAAACTATCATAATGCTTCTAACTTATAAATATTACAAACAAATCACTGTTAGTAACTACAAATAACTAGGTTTAAAATATTTTACTACTTCCCATAACAGGGTTCCAAACTTCTAACCTCTTTTGGTCTTAACTTGCTTGCTCCTCTTCATAGAACCCGGAGCAGTTACGTGTGAGAATCTCTCTATTCCCCTCCCCTGGCTATCAACTTTCTTTTCTTCTACCACAACTCTCCTTTAATTGAAAGAAATTGTCACCAATCAACATCCTTTCAAGTAGCTCCATCCTAAATTAGATTCTCTCCTTAGTAATTTGACACCGAAAGTGTATAGGAGGTAAGAAATGAGAGACGTTCGAGAAAGAAGTCCGACTAATCAGAAGCTAAAGAGATTCTATGTTTCTATTTTAATAAAGCGAGGTGAATGCGTTTCTTGGTGATGGTGATGGCGGTGCTTATGACCGCATGGATGATGGTGTTAGAGGTTGTGGTGATAGTAATTTTTGGGATGACAATAATGGATTAGATGAAATACATCGTTGTGAGATTTCCTAATCATCAAATTTTCAAATAACCATATGGGTTTCAGATTCAATTTGAAAGTTTGAAAATTCAAAAAAATTGAATTTGAGTTTGTAAAAAGTGAAATTTAAGGTTGTGGTGGTGGCGTGTCTATCATTGATGGGTTTTCCAAATTGGTTACTTCGAAGGAAAGAGTAAGAAATTAAAAAAGGAAATAAAATCAAATCAAAAAATTAAATTTTGGACTAATGGTAAAATTTGAGGTGTTAGTGGTGGTGGTGGTGAGTTTATAAATGATGGGGTTGACGAAAGAAAGTGAGGGCTAAAAAATAAATTTTAAACTTCATTTTTTGGAGTAATGCATTTTTTAACGTTGGATTTAAATATCAGACAAAGTATAACTAATTTTAGATTATTTAAATAATTATTTTTTAATTAAAAAAATATTTTAAATATTAAATGAGAAACTAAATGATGAAATTATAACAAATCCCACTTTGAGCTAGAAGCAAAATGACCAAAATAATCCTTATGTACACGATTTTCTATCACTATTTTTAATGCATATAGACGGGAGAGGACAAATAGAAAAAACATGTCGAAAAGTGAGACATCATATGTTGGGAATGACATTATTAGAGGTATATGAAAAATTGTAACTATAATAATACATTGGTTGGTGAGAATCGAGATATTAAGAAAATCTATAGCGTGCTTAGTAATTGTGTATGAATAAGTTAAGAGAAACGTGTTAAGGAAAGGTGATATAATGTCAAGAAGATAAAGAAAAATAGAGAACTTAGTTGACAAATATGTGCATTTTGTTAGAGAAGAAATTAAGTTAGAATCGATAGGAAAGTCGTTTGAAGAAATTAGTTCCACTTAACGGAAGCTAAAGATATGTTATTTTTCAATAAGATGTCATTGTTGGAGAAGAAGCAGAGAAAGTGATGTCGGAGAATAAGAAAATGATGTTTTTTTTGGGTAATAAAAGCACAGAAAACATTGTTAAAAATGACCAAAATGTCCTTCACGTGAAATACCATGTGCACATTAACGTCATATTGGTAACCTTAGTAGTGTCTAGGGGCAAACTAGAAAAAACTTATACAATGACATATGAAAATGACACAAAAGTTAGGTTGGGTGGTAAAATGAGACTTTATAGATACTCTGGGTGAATTTTGTATTTTAGAGTGTAAGTATATACTTTGAGATTGTCAATTTGATTTCTATAAAACAGTTTATTATTTTCCAAAGAGAGTCATAAATTTCATAAACGACATAAGCTAAGTCTCCAACAACAATGTGCTTATCTAAGAAAGTAAGCTTAAATTGTTTTCAATTCCAACACCGATAAAAGTGAATGAATTCATGTTTGGTATTAAAAAAAGATTTAAAAATAACTAATAAAAAAGACAAATGTGTAGGATAAGTTGCAATATAATGACTAAAAGCTTACATTATAAATTACCGAAAAACAAAATATCGAAAAACCTAAACACACAACAACACAATTTATAAGTCTCAAAACTATAAAGATTAAAACACAAAAAGAATCTAATAATTAAAAGTAAACAAAAAAGTTAAGAAATTGACAAATCACTTTAAAAAACCATTAACACCAAGTGCGTTAACCACGTGCAACGTACGTGAACCTTACTAGTTATAACTAAAACAGAAGCCGCTACTGCCACGTGGCGGCTTTCTGTGAAATGTAAAAAAATTTAAAAAAATTATGTGATGCCACGTGTCACCCTCTTATTCTTAAAAGTTTATAATTTTTAATTTATAAAAGTTTAATTTGACTAAAACTCTTCTATTTCCATCTTTTTTTATTTTCATAATTTTTAATTTATACAAATTATCCACGGGATAATTCTATATTATTTGTTATTCTACTAATCTATATTTATTAATTATTAATTACTAATATATTAATTATCTATCAACTATTATTAAAATAAAAGTCGTTGTTGCCACATGACGACTTTTTGTTATACGCTTAAAGTTTTAAAAGAATTATATGCTTCCACGTGTCACCTCCTATACAAGTTTATAATTTTTTTTCTATCAAAAATTAAAACCGGATAAATTTTAAAACTGGTGCCTCCTTTATATATGATACTTTTTTTTGTTTTTTTACCATTTTTTGTTGCCAAAATCGGTTAATACCGGATATATTTTATAACATTTGATTTAAACACGTTTCACTTTATTAGAACTCCAATTTTACAGTAATTTTTTTGAGGATATATTTTATTAAATCTCATAGATTTTAATCTTTCAATTACATGACTATATGATCAATTTTGAATATTTACATTATTTTTTGTTTTTTTCTTCAAATTATTCTAATTAAAAAAATTAATTATTTATTACAAGTTTAGAAAATCATCTTATTATAAACAAGTTTTGCAAATAAAACAAAAATTATTAAAACCATGCATATGGTACTAAATATATCTATATAATTCTTTTTTTTCTACCAAAAATTAAAATATAATAGATTTTAAAACCGGTGACTCCTTTATACATGGTAAAAGTTTTTTTTAAAACCTTTTTTTGCTGTCAAAATCAATTAATATCAGATAGATTTTATCACATTTGATTTTAACATGTTTCACTTGATTAGTACTCCAAATTTTCATCGTAAAAGTTTTTTATTTGCAGATAGATTTTATCACATTTGATTTAGACAAGTTTAATTTGATTAGGACTCTTCAATTCTCATGGTAGAAGTTTTTTAATTTTTATTATTTTACCAAAACTTGGTCAATTTAAAATAGATTTTATCCAATTTGATTAAACGTTTTCCACCAACACCACAAACAACCACTACGAAATAGCTTGCAAATTAAATCTACAAAATTCGCATGGATTTTCGATTTGATGATTCAGTATGATCTCACTTATTTATTTATTTATTATGTGGACATCTTGCTATTGTTGGCTCATTCAAATAGCTTACAAATTCTATCTACAAAATTAAGTTTCATAAACAATACTAAATCAACCGTGCATCGCACGGGTAATAACCTAGTTTATTCACTAAGACTAGGGCCTAATCTTGAGTTTCATCATGGATTAAAAGGACTCGATTTGGTGGGTTACCTTGTATTGTAACTTGAGCTTGAACCGAAAGTTCCAATCAACCATCTCTTGAATCCTTTTGACTTGAGCTCTTGGATGGATTACATCACAATAGGTGGTGGCAGCCATGGTTGATGGGTGGTGGCAGCCAAGGTTGAATGCTAGGGATGTGGGTTGGAATGAGAAAGAAGGGGTGTAAAAATTAGATTTTGTACTAAATACAATAATACCCTCATTTTTAGTTTTACAATTACTAAAATACCCTTAAACAATAAATTAAATATATGTAATTTGGTCTATTTGAAAAAAAAGATTGCATGGACAAAATTACCCTTCAAAATGCATCACACGATATGCACATGGTTGAACTTAATAATAAAAAATTAATAGAATTTGACGAAAGGACCAATCCTGAGAAAATAAATAGTACATGAAGGAAAATTTTGAAAATTTTAATTCAAGGACCAAAACCGAGAAATCCAAATTTTTACGGGGACCATTTGGGTTGTTTGCCCTTATACATACATACATATATATATATATATATATATATATATATATATGTGTGTGTGTGTGTGTGTGTGTGTGTGTGTGTGTGTGTGTGTATGTGTGTGTGTGTGTGTGTGTGTGCGCGCGTTATAATTTATCTCGCAAGTGCACGAGTCAACCGGAGTACAGTTGTGCGAAAGCAAGTATCGAACCACAGAGATTTGAGTTTTGATAAAAGCTAAATTCAACTAATCTAATAATACAAAACAATTAATACTAAGGGGGGTTTTGGTTTTACTAAATTAAATTACCTAAAAAGTAATAAATTAACTAAATTAACAAAGCATATATGAGATAAATCAAGATTTGTAAAACGTCTATAAATTAAGATTCACTTGTATATCCATCTTATGTTCGTCTTTCTTATGTATCAATCAGTTATGTGTTCGTTCACTAGTGTAAGAGATTGAGACTTACAGATCAAGAATTGCAATTCTTAGTATCCCGCTTTAGCTATGCTTTCTTGATCCGTCCACATAGCCATTAAGGGTCCATTAAGTACTCTAAGAACTCACGCGAACCTAGATCTAGACTTTAGCCCGATCAGGAATCAGAAAGATCTATTTATCAATTAGGGTGTCCAGTGTATAACTTATGCACGATCATGCAGTTCATTATATCCAAGAACCTACAAATTCACCAACGCAGCTATTATGCGAGAGTTGCAATGCAGACAAAGATAATCTAAATCGATAAACAATAATTAATTGAATAGAAATTAATAATTAGAACAAAAAAATTCAATACAAGTTACCTCAAATTCCTAGATTATGGGGTTAGTTCCCTATAATTGAAAGTACAAAACCTTGAACCATTCTTGGAGAATCCTTCTTCATAGACAAAGAAAAATAATGCAGAACTTCTTTCCTTTTTTTCTAACCTAAAAGTGATATATTTATACATAATAATTATACAACAACTAGGGTAAAGAGAAACAAAATAATTAAAACCCTAAAAGTTGACCAAAGTGGCCGTCCACTATTCCTTGCCAAAAAGGGATGGCTGATCCTTAAGGGAATAAGCTGATTTTCAGCCTTTTGCACTCTAACTTTCAGTAATTTGTACTTTGGTCCTTGAAATCTTCAATTTAGTACAAAGTGTCTATATTTCATACAATTGTTCCTCAAGTCCTTGAAATTATAAAACAACACTAAAACAAATATTAGACAATAAAAACCCCGAGAAATAGCAATATTTAAGCCGGAATAATACCCAATAAATGATTATAAAACTCATTCATCAAATACCCCAAAACTTAGATTTTGCTCGTCCTCGAGTAAAACAAAATAAAACTTATAAATACAAAAACTAAACTAAACTAAATTAAAATAAAAGCAAATTTTTTTTTTCTTTCACGAGTCAATGCTTCGGCATGTTACCACATAGTGCATCAAAGAATGATAAATAGCAACACATAACCACAAGTCTAGGCTTTCACTCAATCATTATGAATATCACTTATAAATCTCCGTGTGTGTGTGTGTGTGTGTGTGCAAACCATTAATTGACTATCACCAAACTTAGAAAGTTTTATCAAGCTAAACACAACATTCATTCCCAAAATATTTGAACAAAAATGTGTGCATCACAAAACATACAACATACCATCAATACCCGGTTAACAACATGAAGAGAGATTGTGCTAGTATTCAAGTGCTTATACATTCATCTCATGCACTAACTATGTATAAAATACAATGCTCTCAAGTCCCAATTACTTACAATAGCTAAAATTATGCAAATAGTGTGAGCTATATTAATATATGTATGTATTGCAAAACAAGGGTCAAATCAACTATGTCTTCAAACCACGTTAACTAACACAAACATAAGTGGCAACTAGATCAATATGACTTTATTAAACTTGTAATGTAAGGCCAAGGTGAGGGGTAACAATAAAAAGGATAAGAAATTACGAAGTGAGAGAGTAAGAATATTCTCTTTTTTCTCGTACAAACCACTCACATTCCATCAACAACCCCAAATTTGAACTTTTGGATTGAAGAATGTATCAAACTATCATAAAAAAATTTCTTCCCAATGATCCTTTTTCCGTGCTTTCTTTCTTTCTTTTCTATTTTTTTTCCGAAGGGCATACGCAATTTTGAATTTTCGCACCCTTTTTATTCTTTCTCTTTATATATATATACACGCACACCATAAAGACGACATTCCCCATCCAATTCTACTCTCTCAAAGGGTAAACAAAAGTGTATAAGTTTTAAAGGTTAAGTTAATGTGGGTAATGGAAACGATGTCAAATAAGGGTCGATGTGTGTTTAGCACACACAATTCTTTTTAATAAAGCTCAAAAGGGGACACTAGGGAATAATATAGAAAGGGATGGTGAGATAAATAAGTTTAAACTATCCAAAGATGACCTAAATCATATCCTAACTGCCACAATGTTCATGATTCGTTTTCATAGAAATTCAACAAAGTTTCAAGTCATTCCCAACCTCAAAGTTTTAAAAACAGGCTCCACAAGTATTTCACATAAGCATTCGCTAGAAAAGAGGTAGAGAAGATCAAGACTTAAATGCACTCACAGTTCGAAAGTGTGCTTGAGATATATTGGCAAAAGAAGTCTAACAGATCTAACTTAGCATACAATTAACCCTACGTCGCAAATATAATGCAACAATCATATAATGACGGCTGTTAAAAATGTTCATGACCACTAAAATAGTAAAGTCCATAGGAATGAAATGTGCACTATAAACTCAATAAAAATACCTAAATTCTTCAATAAATCAAGTCATGGTATTTTTGTGCTAAAAAATTGGAGATAAAAAGTTCCATCAACTAAACCAAGTTAAGGCACATAGACAAGATTTCATGCATCACTATTAACAAACATGTTATCATTAGCGGAAGAAACCACGTTTAAAATAAAGACTCGCAAAATTTTAAAATTTTTCTATTTTTTTTAATTTAAAAGAAAAAACTAAAATAAACTAATTATTAAAGAAAACAAAAACAAAACTAGCTAACAAATAAATACATAAACAGATAACATGACCACTCTCCAAATATAGCATTAAAAGTGCAAAGTAATTCCACCCCTAAACTTAAATTTCACATTGTCCCTAATGTGATGCAATTTAAAACAGAGAGGAAGAATATGAAAATATGAAAATATGTCATTGACTGCGAAGGGGCCTTCGCATTTGAGTTTTAGTCACTCAAGACAACAAGGTGATTCAATTCAGAAATCCAAACTAATGTCAAAATTCTAACCCCCAAAATAATTTAGTACTAAAACAAATCCGCCTCTCATAATCATTAAAGCACACAAACTGCCCAACCCACATTTCAAAAATTAGCGGATTCACCAAAATGGTGTAGCAAACTGCAAAAATTCCAAATGAGTAGCAAGAAACTACTCTCCAACAGACATAACTAGATTCACATCCGACATTCAATTTACCTAGTTCATATATATTGAAATGAAAATCACAAATGGGTACCACTCCAGCATTAACAAATACCCCTTATCAGATTATAAAGAACTATCAGAATAACATCAAGACAAATCGAAGGCATCCAGATCTCTACTACGTAATCAATTGAGTACTGGAGACAAGCAACACAACCCAAACTCATGAATATTAAATCACCCAAATAGTTGGTCACTACTCTTAATATACAATCTAACCAAATAGCGCAGACCCTTATTCCCTCATAAATAATCATCAGTCTAAACTCAAATTACCCAAATCAGATTGAATGAGATTAAAAAATAAGCATAAATTCAAGTCACTAATACATAAGAATTCACAATTCTTCAATAGTTGAACTGAGCAAAAACATGAATTGCATACGGGCAACAAAGTTTGGGATAGCAGTTTCACAAAGTAAGCAGTTAACCCAACATAAAATCACCATAGTTGAACTCGCACAATATCACCAATAAACCTGACCTGATTTTCAACAAAATTCCAACAGCGAAATTCTCAAATCAACATTTACTCAGAAAAAGTAAAACAATCTTGAATTTTTGAGTAGAGGGAGATTCCAATTTCCAACCTCAATTGTGATGCTGCTTTGGCTGAAACCCGAGTAGAAATTGCAGCTTGCAACTGAGAAAAAGATTGGAGGTCTGGAGATTGCGTATATCTGTAAAATGAAGCACCGTGAGCCGGTGGGGGTGTCTCCTAAAACCCTCCGGTGTGATAATCAGTATAATGTATATGTCTTTGTGTGTATGAGAGAGATAAAATGGAGATGTATGTGTTTTTATATGTAAACCGTGAGGGGGAGAGTGATGGAGGGCTGCTCCTATTCTATTTTGCTGGGGAAGCAGAGACTGAATTCAATATGGGGAAGTTTCCCCATATTTATATTAATGAGCTACCTTCACATGTTGGGCTTGGGCCCTTCTTTGGATACATGCTTGGACCTCATTCCGGGTATGGGTTTGGCACAATCTTCTAAGTATGTTTTTGGAGTATTCTTTTAGGCTACCTGTTCGGGCCCAATATTTTGGGGCTCTTCAGTAGCCCCCTACTCCTTATCCGTCATGGCTAACATCGAGAGTAAGGAGTACAATCTGCTCGTAGTTCTTTCTTGTGATGCCGAGGGTTTTGCGATTTTGCTTTGAATTCCAAAAGAGTTTATGTAGCTGACTTTTGAACCTTGGCGGGAAACCTTCGTGTATAATTAATCCTTGATTGGATAATTAGATCTCGGCTGGCGTAAATCGGTATAAAAAATAACATATGTAGTCCTCGGCATAAGGTCATAATAAGATTTATCCTCAACGTTACGAGGTCCTTCAAGAAAGCCGAGCCATAAGTCCATAATAAGATTTTTCCTCCGCGTGGCGAGGACCTTCAAGAAAACCGAGCCATAAGGTCATAATAAGATTTTCCTTTGACGTGACGAGGACATTCAAGAAAACCATACTATAATGCCATAATAAGATTTTTCCTCGGTGTGGTGAGAACCTTTAAGAAAACCAGACCATAAGACCATAATAAGATTTTTCCTCGGCTTGGCGAGGACCTTCAAGAAAACCGAGCCATAAGGCCATAATAATATGTGAGGGGCGCTAAGAGCCCAATCTCTCCTCGGCATGCGAGGATGTAATATATATATGAGATATATATGATGGATTCATGTCTCTATCTGTTCTAGCTAATTAGCAATACATGCACATGTAAAATACGTCCATAAATGGATGAATGTACGGGGATGCATATGAATTACTCGTAGGGGGCACATGGAGCCGTTTTTTTCCTTGGCGTGAGAGGATTTTTAGAGAGGCATTAGGGCCTAGTTCTTCCTTGACGTGCAGGGATTTTTTGATGGGTGCAATGGCCTTGTTCTTCCTCGGTGTGCGAGGATTTTTTGATGGGCGCTATAGCCTTGTTCTTCCAAGGCGTGCGAGGATTTTTTGATGAGCGCTAGGGCCTTTTTCTTCCTCGGCGTGCGAGGATTTTTTGATGGGCGCTAGGGCCCTCTTCCTTGGCGTGTAAGAATTTTTTGATGGGTGCTAGGGCCTTATTCTTCTTCAGCGTGCGAGGATTTTTAGATGGGCACTAGGGCCTTATTCTTTCTTGGCGTACGAGGGCCTTGTTCTTTCTCAGTCGTGAGTAAGCTCGAGCGGGAAGCATAAGCGCATGAAAGCACGATGTACTACTCGACCGTGAGTAAACTCGAGCGGGAGGACAATATAGAGCTCAATCGCGAGTAAGCTCAAGCGGAGAGCATAAGTGCAGGTAGGCACGGTGTATAACTCTATCACGAGTAAACTCGAGCGGAATGACAATATGAAGCTCAGTTGCAAGTAAACTCGAGCGGGGAGCCTAAATGAAAGTAGGCTCGGTGTACAACTCTACAGCGAGTAAACTCGAGCGGGAGGACACTATAGATCTCACCCGCGAGTAAACTCGAGCGAGGAGCATAAGCGCATGTAGGCGCGGTGTATAACTCTACTGAGAGTAAACTCGAGTGGGAGGACACTATAGAGCTCAGCCACGAGTAAGCTCGAGTGGAAGGACAATATGGAGCTTAACCACGAGTAAATTCAAGCGGGGAGCATAAGCGCATGTAGGCACCGTGTACAACTCTACCACGAGTAAACTTGAGTGGGAGGAGAATATAAAACTCAGCCGTGAGTAAACTCGAGCGGAGAGCATAAGCGCAGGAAGGCGCAGTGTACAACTCTACCGCAAGTAAACTCAAGCGGGCGGACAATATGAAGCTCAACCGTGAGTAAACTCGAGCGGGGAGTATAAGCGCAAAAAGGCGTGGTGTACAACTCGACCGGGAGTAAACTCGAGTGGGAGGACAATATGAAGCTCAATGCAGAGCGTAATACAACCAGTGCGAGCATGCCATGGAGCTCAATAAAGAGTTATGTAGCCGACACAAGCATGCTATAAGAGCTCGATCTCAAGCATAATATGAACTGCCGAAAAGCGCGTGACATGTTCGACGTGGGCATAATATTGAGCTCAATAATAAGAAGCCCCAGAAAGTGTGCAGTGTGCTCGATGAGGTATGACATGTGCGTAGATCAAAAGCACGTATAATGCGATGCTCAAGAACGGGCGGGACGTGCTCAGACACATGAACAATATGAAGCACATGGATGTGCACCAAAAAATAATATGCGGCTCGGCTCTAGCGCTAGCATTATTGAAGCTTCGAGCTTTGCCATCATTGATAATCTCGGTCGTTGGCACAGTTCTAGTGGTAGTAGTAGCAGTAGCCCCCTATTTCTTGAGCAGAGGAATGTTCCGTAGATCAAAAAGTAATAAAGATCCATGTTTGCTTCATGCCTTAGTAGCAGCCCCCCATTTAACGATTGTTGTTAACTAGGAAATAATAAATCAAGAAATGTCTTCTGAAACTCGGTATGTGTTAGACTTTCAGCTCGCAAGATTCCAAATATAATAGTTGCGTGGAGTAAAATGTGGGCACATGGCCTAAAACGTGACCTCGGTGAGGCAAGGAAGTGACCTTGATCTGCGAGATTCTGTGAGGTGAGGTGGGTACGTAACTTGTAAATAATCATGCAATTGTTTGAAGAAGAACACATCGCGTGTTATTTTGCTCGTGGTTGCCCAGGCTATGCCTGTTTGTATTTTATATCTGAAATTTTCAACAGCATCATTGCAAATCAAAGCATATTTCCTCTTTAATAGAGATGCGTATCATGGGTCTATTCTTGTGCAAATAAGAAAGTGACCATGCTCACACTTAATTCAAATAGCAATGATCATAACCGCAACTATTGTATAAGTAAAAGATCACATTTCGTCACAAATATTTTAGTCTTACAAATCATTGTGGTGACACGTTATGCTAACATATAATAGGTAGACTAAACATGTTATTATATAATATCATCAAATAGTTGTGTACAATAAATCATACTCGTCGTACAATTTTAGCTTGACACACAACATCAGCTCGTCACATAATTTTAGCTTGACATACAACTTCAATTTGTATGTCACATGTTTCTCACAAGTAGGCAAGCTCGCACCACATTTAATTGTCTATTATATGCCAATGAAAGTTAAATAATATAATACTTATGTTGACGAGACTAACGAGTTCTTGTATGTTTAATCAAAATAATGTTGTCAAATTTGTAAGAAAACATTTTGCTCGTTACAAGGAGCATATCATCACCTAAAATTGTAAAATAGTAGTATACAATTAATCATTTGGCAATATATATTCATAGGTATAGTATTTTTATAACAAAAAGTGTTGTATTAAGTATTTTATAGGTGTTGTATTAAATATTGAGGGGGATTTACAAAAATGGCCAAGTCAAAGATGACTTGGTCATTTGTAACCTCACTTAAAAAAAAAATACTCTTTTATAGCCTGTTTTATTGATAAACCACTGATAAACCACGACTGGTTTATCGGTAAACCAGTAAAAATGCACCCCTCAACATCTGAAATCGCTGGTTTATCAAGTGGTCGACAGATAAACCAATTGTCGATCAAGTGGTTTACACTGGTTTATTGATAAACCAGTGTAAACCACTTGGTCGACAACTGGTTTATCAGGTCGACCAGTGGTCGACCAAGTGATTTTTTATCAAAGGTCATATATGTTCATCAACCGGGTCAAATGACCATATTTGACTAATACCACAAATATTGCCCTATATTTATTTATTCTGAAAAGATGATATACTTGACATACAGTATCTGTAGTGTATTTAACAAAGGTTATAACTTTATATTCGATAACATAGTAAAAATATGTTAAATGTCAATCTATAAAGTAATATAATTGCAATACCCCAGTCCCTTGTGTTAGGCATGGTGATCAAAGGTGATACGTGTTTTGTGAGCTAGTATATATGATGCACGTAGCGAACGGGTTTTCGGACTCATGTGATTACAATAATTCACTTTCAGAAGTCAACACAATAAATTACAAAGTCAAAGTCAAAGACACCCAATGTCAAGTATGATTGTGGGCTTGGCGCTGACTAGTTTTGGACTATAAATTCAAACCTATTATTAGAATTAAGGTAATAAACGGATCGGTCCCAAGTGATGAAATTATAACCTCTCCGGTTCATTTTTTTTTATTCAATCGGTAAAGTATATTTTTAGGGGTGAAATGTTGAAGATACCTTTAATGAATAAAAGACATGCACATAAAGCCTCTGCCCAAAATTGAGCAGCGCAATACAAAATCTGGGCATCGCTATTGAAAAGTTAGGCATCGCAATGGTAAAATTGGGTATAGTGTAAATATTAGATTTTGAGAATGGGGAAAATTGTATTACATTCTCTCTCTCACAGTAATGTTGGGAAATGGGAATGACAATAAATCTATTCATTTTCTTTTTCCACTCACTCTCTTTCACACACTCTCTCTCACACAATCTCAAAATGTCGTTGGTGATACAATAATCCTCTATTACTCTATATTTGCAAGTTCTAGGTTTTATTTTTTTGAAATTAGTAAACATATAACCTACTTAATCTCCATATAATATGTGATACTTACTTCTGGTGTAGGGATCTGATTCTTGGGTTGGTAACGATTTTTCACGTTTGCATCTATTTTGCCACTGCAGACTTTGAAAGCATTTCTCACTTGGGATCAGAACATAAGTCAATGTGTACAAGTGAATGCTAAGAACTATGGTGGCTTCACGGATCTAGACATTCTTTATGTGCTACGGGACACAGGGAAGATTGATTTCGAAATCGAGAAGATCTTACAAAAATTCGGAGCTTTAAGGACCAAGAGTACAACTCGATTGTGACACCCATTTGTTGGATAAAAGAAATCCATCCGGGTCGTAAGTTCGGACGCCCGCAATTTAGGCATCATAAGTTCTGACTTAGGCATCGTAAGTTTCAACCCCGCTTCGTAAGTTCCGAAGGAGAAATCTTGCACAATTTCATGCTCAAATTCTTCTTCTCTCTTCCTAACTAGTCTCCCAGTTCTCTGATTCAATCTGTCCGGTCTGTCCCTGGCCAGCTAAGCATTGAACTCTGCTTTTTTTTTTGCTCCTTAACCGAGACTATGTCGAGGCCCTTGGCACAGAACTCCATGATCGAAGTAATCCGGGATAACCTATTCTATCTGCTTTTGCCACAATGTAATCAATGAAAGCCTTTAATAAGAATAAGTATTTGTTTTACATGGTTATGCATTCATTAGGAATGGAATGGATATTGCATCATATACGTTATTTCGGAACCGGAGAGTACGCGCCGGCTTCTTGCGAAGGATGCGCAGAACCTGGGACGGTAGGTTATAGGGCATTTTAGTAAGAAAAAAATTAAAAAAATGACTTATGCAGTTTAAAACAAAATGACCATACTTGAACGGTTACAATTATACGAAATGGTACCGGTCAGCAATTAATCATAGAATTTAGAAGGGAAATATAAGTGGCTACAATGTGACACTTCTGTACTTATAATGTTTCATTTTACAACCTTTGTAGCCCATTGCCTGCATTACATGTTGCTTTATTTTCATCTGGTCTGGTACACTCCTAGATTGGCTCCCATAAGAGATCCCAGATATATAGAATCCTTATATTGATAAACTTCTGTAACAGTTTGAGCTACGAACTGTGGGCTAAAAGTCAACGTTTCCAAAATGGTGCCAACGCCGTTAATCCTGACCCCTTGGAGTTGACCTGTTGTTAGACTTGTCACTGCCACCCAAAAATCTCCGGCCGCCGTCCTTCTTATGTTGTCGGGGATTCCTGTCACGTTCATTATAGCCTCTGCCGTGTTTGCCTTTGGACCTCTTAGCCAATACTTTTGAATTCTCGCACCAACAAATTCCGTTATGAGGAGGAAGGAACGATCCTTACTAATCGCCACTCCAGCTGCCCCCGCTATCCCGCTTAGTAGAACTGATACAGTTTTCTTCTTTCCATCGTATTTAAATAACCTTCCCGAGGCATCGTTGTTGGAAAGTATGGCAACAACATCACTGTAAACGATAATAATTCAAAAACGACATCGTTAGCAAGGATTCGTCAAGAGGAAATAGTCTTCCTTTGACGTTTATTGATCAACTTTGATTAAAGATTTATAATAGTTATACAAAATGATTTGATTTTTATATACCGACAGTGTAAATTTTGAATTTATACAAGCACTTAAGCAACGTAATGCCAAAAATTGAAATTTATGTCTGCCAATGTGTGATTAATATGTGATAAAGAATTAATATGATCGCACTTCAAGAAAAAAAAAATTCAGCCGCTTGCGTAAAAAATTAGAAATTATACCGGTAGTATATCCAAATTTTACACTATATAATGATATTTTTTTTCTTCGAATTCTTTTAATGATCGAAATCTTTATAACCTACAACATAATAAATGTATGTAAAAATTAAAATAGTAATTTGATATTATGTTAGATTGATTTCCTAATGAAAAATAAACTGGAGTATATTTTATGCAATGGGGAGAGATTAAAACAAGATATAAATGAGTTGTACATACGCAATTCCACCCATAGTACTTGCATCCGTGAAATAAACATCTCCGGAATGTTGATCAACATCCAGACCGACGGTGAAACGAAATCGCACACCACCAATGCCAGTAGCAAGTTGGGTTGCCCGGCCACCCTTAGGTCCGACCACGAACAATCCTAAATACGCATCGGCAATGAATAGCTGTTGGGTTTTATAGAAAAATGCCAAACTTAAGGGCCTCCCGCAGGTTGCAGTCATGCTGAGATCTGTAACGTTGTCACACACTGCCTTTGTCCTGAAGCAAAAATATGTTCGTTACGATCATTTAAAGAGTAGTCATGATCATAAGAGACGACGTTATTAGCTAGCCGAATGACACAAATAATTAAGTCGTTACCTATTTGGGGACGTGAAGGCGAAGTTGACGAATCTATTTCTAGATTGTTGGTACAAGAGAATTCGACCGTTACTGACACCAGTGTACGGTCCTTTGCCGTATGCGTCGAAGGCGAAGGAGTGAGCACCACCTGAAGGCACAGAGATATTTCGATATGAAGGTTTAGATAGAACCTCAAAGGAAACAAAGAACAAAGTGATGAGAATTATGAGAACGTTAAGAAGTTTGGAGCTGGCCATGTTCTTTTTTTTTTTCTTTCTATCTTATGAAGTTATGAGTTGTAGCTATTGATTAAAGCCATGCATTTATAGACGTACATGAACAATGTGTGTGTGTGTGAAGAGAAAGTCAATAGTGCGTTGTGTGTGCTAAACTCAAAATGTTTTAAAATTGATCTTTGGATCCAACATTGCTTAGGGTTGACTTAAGACGCATTAATTCAATTTCAAAAATGATCCCATTGTTATTACCCTCCACTTGTTTTTTTTAAAACACTTCTTCCTCTCTCCACTATAAATCTTCTTTTTCTCATTCTTTTTGAAATCGACTGGTCTATCTCTTTCTATTCTACCCATGATGGTTACTATGGCTCAAACAATAAGGATGGATTGATGAAAAGAATGTCTTCGGTCTTGATAAACTTGAAATATTTCCGTTCAAATCAAAATCTATATTAATACTTCCAATTAGTCCCGACAATATCGGTAGGTTGGATTGGGACAGGTAATGAGTCACAAAATGTGTTAAAACTCATTACAACCCAAATATTAAACGCGTTTAAATGGGTCGGGTTAAGACGAGTCAACCATTTAAACCCAAATTCCCCCTTCTCCCAAAAAATTTCATATATTTATAGAGTACAAACTATCGGGTCAAAAGAGTAACAGGTTGGACACGCTTTAATCCGACCTGACTCAACTTAACCCGTTAATATTTTGTGTTGAAACGTGTTACCCGTTTTGATTTAAACATATGAACAGTTTGAGTTGGTCGGGTAATATTCAGGTCGAGTTGGATGAGTTACTATTAAAGTAAGTGTCCATAATTAAAGTGTCCTCGAGTTTGTGGTCATAATTAAAGTAAGTCGAAAAATTAAGTGTAAAAGTGTGCCTAAAAAGGAAAGTTTTTTTTTTAAAAAAACAATTATTTAATAACAAATGAAAAAATAAAGGAGAATGATAGCGATTAAAAAGATTCGTATGTCTCAAAAGAAAAGGCTTGAAAATAGTTCAAAAACCACAATATGACGTAATCGGTAGCCCCTAATCTATAATGCCACCCCAATAAACGCGTTTAAATTTTGGTAATCCAAAAGAAATGGGTCACAATAAATTAGGAAGCAACTGGATTATTTGTTACCTAAGTTTGTGAAACTTCAATCGGGGTCAACCCAAAAAATACTACTCCACAGTCTGTCATTTGAACATTTTAGGCCAAAATAAAATTACCCAAAAGTATCTACTCAATCTTAAAGTGCACCCTAACCTAAGGTTTATCCCATAATATTATATGACGATACCATTTATCCCAGTTTGCACCATAGCCGTGACAACCATTAGAAAGATAATAAAAAGTTAATGAAAATATAATGAAAAGTTACCTTTTAACTTTATAATTGTAGAAATTATATGACAGAAAAAAAGAAAGTCGATCGAACTAATATATACAAATAGTACAATTTACATTAAAAATTTTAGGACAGAAAAAAAATCATACATATATATCAATAAATTAATATTATGAAATTTATAATTTCTAACCCTAACCCTTAGTATAATTAGTAAACTTAATTTTTTCAAAAATTAGCACCGTGTTGGATTACCAAAATTTTAAAAAAATAAAAAGAAATCCCAAAAAATAAAAATTAGTGAACCAAAAAAAAAAAGCCAAACATGATGTGACATTTTATTTAATCAAAAGGTTATGCTAGCATGTATAATAAGCAGTGTTCTAATTTGTTAATTGACCTATGAATTATTGAATTATGTATTATAAATTTGTAATTTGTTAATGGACCTATGAAATACTATTAATCTATTAAATATTTTTTTGGTGTTTTGAACTGTGTAATAATATTAAATTGTTGGTTTTATTTTTAAAATTTAACCTTATATTGTAATCATTATTTTTAAATAATTTGGTGATATTTGCTATTAATAAATTTGAAATTTTAATGCTTGTTAATTATGTTATATTAAGAAAAATATTCAAAACAGGATAATTATGTTAATTATGCTATCTACTAATTATTTTTTTCTACCGTATAATTTCTTTTGAACTGTGGAATGATATTAAGTTGTTGGTTTTACTTTTAAAATTTAACCTTATATTGTAATTGTTATTTTTAAATACTTTGGTGGTATTTGCTATTAATAAATTTGAATTTTAATGTTTTTTAATTATGTTATATGAAGAAAAATAATCAAAACAAGATAATTATGTTAATTATGCTATCTACTAAAAATAATAATTATGACGTATAATTTCTACCATTTTAAAGTTTAAAAGGTAACTTTTCGTTATCTTTCTAACGGATGTCACGGTTAGGGTGCAAACTGGAACAAATGGTAACGTCAGATGGTATTATAAGTGATGCGTACGCGGAAGCTTGAATCACAAGTCTGTTCCAGCTTTTTTCGGACAGCCCTATGGCTGAACCAACCTCTCCAAAACAGCCTAAACTCCTCCAAATTCAACCACAAAAATCTCCCAATAACTCTCACAAGCTTTGCCCGAAAACCTTAGTTTTGTTTATCAATTTTAACAGCCTACAATCTGCTCAAAATTATGAAGTTTCTTTTGTAAATTACAATCCAAACCCCTAACTTAATTTGGACAGATTACAACCCCTAAAACTGCTCCAAACTATTGAATAAATTCAGCCCTGAATAGTTTGGTGTGAACATAATTTTTCCTTACAAAAATAACCCAAATTTCCAACCTTGTTTATAGAGTTAACACAAGGAAAATCTGCCCAACCCTTAAACCAACAACCACTATAATATGCCTATTGAAAGTGTGTATGGAATGCTTGAAATTACCAACTTATTTGAGCAACAAAACCTCACACAAACTGCCCAAAATCCCCTTTGTGATCTCGCCTAACCTGCCCTAATTCTCCTTGGCCGAGAACTCCAAGGAAAACCAAAACAGCCACGCTCTTGATGCTTAACTAGGCTGCCACGAAATCACCAAAAAAATAAAAACAAAAATAACATAAATAAAAGGATAGGCGGACTCACCGGTTATTCTTCACTCGTCTAACATAAAGAATTCTGACGTCACAACTAATCTAGGCTTCACTCACCTTTGATTGAATTGAAACGATTTAAAGAAAGAACAAACTAGTTCTTCGCAAAGTTTTCACTCCAAAACATGATCTGCCTTATTTCATGAATATTTAAAGTGCCTTATAAAGGCTTACAAAAATATCCTAATTCTATAAGAAAAGTAAAACAACTTCTAAATCCTTAAGGGACTCTAATTAACAATTAAAATAGGAAACTACCTAATTTAAATCCTAGTCCTTAAAGGACTTATTCCCAAAAACGGGATTTCCTTTAATTACCTAATAAAAGACTTCCTAACCAACTAAAACAATAAAAGGAAACTAATTTATTTAGGAAATAAAACAACTAATAACTAATGGCAGATTTGACTCATAATCTAACAATCTTTGTCACTTTAGGACTCATGGTGGGCGTCCCCCTTTCCAAGAAACTAGGCCGCTCCTTCCTTGCATGTTGTGTCATGCAAGGCTCCCTTGATCCGTGTCATCTTTCCACTTGTCCACTCGAGCCCAAGCTCTATCTACCTTGTAGCCATGCCCTAAACCCGTGAACCACTTCCACCTTGTATGCGGTTTTAACCCTTTTGACATGCCCCACGGTCTTTTGGCCCTTTAATCTTCTTGTAACTCTTAATCCCCCTTCATCCCAAGGTTGCCATGTCTTCTTGCATTTACCATGCCCATGCATTTCTTCATAGTCTCCTAGGTTGATGATATCTTAACCCCATGCTCCCGCATCAATAAGACAAACCTTAGGTTGAAGTGTTTTTTGGGATTGAGTAGGTACTTTGGGGGTAATTATATTTTGGCCAACATTTTATTATATCAAAACTTAATCGGGTATCAAACTAACACATAATATCCAGGTCAATCACCCTACCACAATTGTCAGGTTGGGGATTGGGGTTGAGTTGTTAGAGTGTGAGTTCCGTCTTATGAATTAAGATCCGTAATATCGTTTTATAGGAGACTTACTATATCAAATAATTGGGTCAAGTCCTCAAGAAACAAAGTCATATAGATATGTACTCCCTCTATTCCAAATAAATGACGTTTTAGGATTTCAAGACAAATTCAACATTTTATCAAAATTGTTCATATTAATTACTCTCTAATTAAATGTTGTATTGAGATTATGAGAATGCTCTAATTAATTGAGAATATGAAAAGTTTTTTATTAAAAGAAGAAGAGTAGATATGCCTTTTTATAAATTATAAACTTTCTAAATATGTGTGCAAATATCTAAAAAATCATTTATTTTAGGATAGAGAAGTATATATATATATATATATATATATATATATATATATATATATATATATATATATATATATATATATATATATATATAATGGCAAGTGTAGATTTCTCCCCCCAAAATTTTACTTTTGAATTATTAATTTTTCAGCTACCATTTCACTCTTTCTCTTTCTCGTCTTCTCCTTATTTTCTCTCCCATCACTACCATCTCATCTCTTTTAATTATGTTTAAACATAAAAAATAGTAATTAAAACAAAAATAATAGTTTCGGAGTTAAGAAAACAAAAATATAAGAGGTTAGTAAAATAAAAATAATTTATGGAACAAGTCACTATAAAAATAAAAGTTACAAAATCAACAAAACAAAAATAATTTAATGCTAAGGTTAGTAAAATAAAATAATTTACAGAACAAAAGTTTAAAAAATTCTTAAAAATATATATGTAAAACAAAAATACGTTAGTAAAATAAAAATATTTGATGGAACAAAAATAATAGTTACTGAGCTGCCCGGCCCAAATAGGCCCAAGCTAGGAGCCACGTGTCAGTAGTGTAAATCTTCCGAGCAATCGAGCAAGCATGTCACACGAGCAACCAATCTCCGTTGTGGCTGGGATAAATGCTGGAGATTTTAATTATGCGAGCAATATGGATGAGCGAGCAATATAGCTCGATGGCTCCATGTAAGTCAAAACAGTCGAGGGCACTGATGCCCGAGCAATCCAGATGCAGTTGAGGGTGGTTACACCCGAGCAATAATCCCGACTATAAGCCATGATAGTTTCAAGAAGAGTTGATGCTCGCCGCTGCGCTAATGCCAATCATGGGCGCTAATGCCAATCATGGACAGTTAAGGCCAATCATGGGCAGCTATCGCCAATCGTGGGCGCTAATGCTAATCATGGGCAGTTATTCATGATAATGGACGCTATACCTCCGCACATATAAAAGCCTAGGAAAAATTGGCGTGAGAGGTATGCACAATCTACTTTCCTAGCCTAAACTCGTCAAATTGTGAACTCATTGTACTAATTCCCACGCCGAGGGCTTGCAGGAGTGCCCCCGCCCAGTTCACTTTTCTTCTCTTTCATTGCAGAGTTGGGCTCAGAGAGTTTGTAAGCACGTTGAAAGCCAGGTGCTTGGATTGGGCTGTTTGAGTGGGTCCAAATCTTCTTGGACGCATCAGCTGGTTCCATTGCCGGAAACGAGTGTTTTTACTTGGCATTAAGAGTTTCGCTTAGTGAGATATTCATTGTTTTTCAAAGTTGCTATCCATGGCGAGAATGGCGTTAATCTGGTAGTGGGCAAAGCCGCAGGAGTGAGGCACATCGTAACCACGCCTCAATCGCCGCCGGGAGTAATGTCCTCCACCCCACGATGCACGCCACCGCCTGAATCGAGGCGTGGGGTTGAATCGATGGCCGAAGCGCCGGCCGCTACCGGGTTTAGCCCATGAATTTCGTGAAGAAGCTTTACGCCCAAAGAGCCATCTATCTCTGGCCGATGCATCAACTCAACTTACAATGATTGCTACTATGGGCAAACCACCATTGCCCATTGAGTTGATCCACGCCAACTCGTTGGCACCGGTCAGCCGGCCACATGCTTTCACGCACCTGGGAAATCCACGCATCCTTTGTTGTACATTCCCAACCACGCGAGCATGATTCTAAGCGCAATGATCGACTGTGGAAGGAAGTAAGGCCACCATGGGTTATCCCTAGTGTTCATTCGAGGTTGGGACCTCGAAGGCGAGGATTCCGCCCCGCCACGCCGCCGCCGGTGCTCACCTACACCGCCAGGTCGCATGCTCAGACGCTCGCCGCCTCACCACCGCTGCTTCAGCATATAGCCGCCACGATCACCCTGGGTTCGTCAGATGCTCTGAGACATAGGACTCCCTCTCCTAGGGGTCTCATCATTCGGCGGCTCTTGGTTCACACCGGCCTGGGCACTCGTGGACAAGTGGCGCAGCCGCTGGGGCTCCACAAGCCATCGCGGTTATATGGGACCCCACAGCCCTCCTCCTCGCACAACTCACCATGGGGTGGTTTGCCTCGCAACCATTAATATGCAAGATTTTGAAGAGTTGAAACGCCGGATGGAGGCCCGGGAACGTGGTAAAGCCCTCGATGGGAATTTTTTTGGGACGCCTCGCTAGCCCGCACCTGCGCCCTGGATCGAGAATGCTCCACCAAATTTCGTGGTTTGATTTTTCCAAACATCAAGGAATATACCGGCAAGACTAAAGCTAGAGATCAAGTTGATGTCTTTCGAGTCTCGTATCGGGTTGGTAACCTCGCATCTAAGCCTTAAAGATAAGAGCTTTGCAGGGCCTGGCAAAGTAGGTGCCACGCCGATCAACAATTGGGCGTATTTGCGAACAAAGTTTTTGGCCGATTCGGACCGGCTGTTCATTAGCTAAGACAAGGGCCGACTTGTCTAAGGTCAAGCAAGGTGCATAATAATCAACAAAGAAGCTATTCGAGAGGTTTACCAAGGTCCTCGAAGAAGTTCCCCGGCTAACCGAGCAAGAGGGACACCGTGTTTCGAGACCGGGCTTGCTCGAGGGTGAAGGGGGTTTGCGATCGAGTGAGTATGCGGAACCGAAGACGCAGTGCAGATGCTCATGCGCGAGCAATGGTGCGCCAAGTAGACAAAAGAAAGAAAAGAAGAAAGAAAGCAGCCAAGCCGAACTGGCAGCGAAGCGCCAGTGAAGTGGTGGTTACAACAAAAGTAAGTCTCTGTATGATCGGTCAAAAGAGTTTCTTCGAGAGTCGGATTTGACTCGCTCAATACTCAAGCGCGAAGATATATTATGTACGAGGTCGAAACGCTTCCCAATCCACCTCGTATGAATCCAAATACTACCGGGGAGTGGACCGACGAAGAGGTGTGCTTACCATGATGATGGGCATACCACGTAGGAATGTTGGCCGTTGAAAAGGCCATCCGAAATTGATCAATGAGGGCGGTTGGACCGCTCAAACGAGACGCAGTGAACCGTAGGAATGCTCCACTTACCAGAGGCTCCTCCAATTGTGGGAGTTATTAATGTCATAATGGACGAGAACTCACCTCGACACGCTCAGCAAGCAAATCTACTCCTTGTCAAAAGTGGTAGATCGACCAACGACTTTGCAAGAGGCTTAACAAAGCCATACACAGCTTTACCCAGCCGAGTTGGCGAGTAATGTCGCAGGCGAAAGGGCCCTCGATAGTTTCAAAGATTGGTCGATGGATGGGTCAGGCAATGTAATCTTGTGATACCGCATGCCGAGATGTAATGTATTACTTTGTTTTCAAGGGTTGAATTGAGCGATGATCGCTTAAAGCCATATGTCGGGGCTTTGGAGGGTTTTACAAATCACAAGGTCCCAGTGGCACCGCTGAGTTGGAGGTATTCATCTACGGAGGACTTAACTGTTGAAAAGATTACCTTAATCGACTTGAAATCCCCATATAACATCATCTCGGGCGCATCGAGCATGGCCAAGTTTCGATGGTGGCGCCGATCCCGATCGAGCAAAATTTTATACGTACTCAAGGAGTGGGTGTATCATGAGTCACCGCGATCGTTGGAGCATGTTAGGGATACTCAGCGAAAACAAGGTGACTTTGGAAGATGGCTGGCGTAAGGTTACCATCGGTACAAGGAAACTTCATATGATCGTGGGACCATCGGCGGGTCGCGATGGTACAGAAGATTTGGGGACGGAAGTACCCATGCCGATATCGAGCCCGGGGAGTACAATCAAATGAAGCTGATGCGATTGGTCA
>JABEVN020000531.1:0-30496 GCA_013146195.2 Codonopsis lanceolata | reverse complement strand
CATGTACATGTTTTATGTTTACCGCTTATTTACATTATGCGGTTTAATGTAAGAAAAGGTTTGTCTTCACGAAGACATTAAGGTTGAGTTTATGTTTTACCTCGGTAAGGTTAAAGTTGAGTTGAATTAATTTGTGATACTTGGAAGGGAGCATATCGATTAAATGATGATAACCGCCATGATCCAATTAGTTTGACTTAATTAAAAAAAATCAAATTGACATTAAAGTGGATTTGCGTTGTATACATAAAGTTGTTAAATCCTCAAATGAGTCATATGGGCCAAGTGTGGAATGTTAGATTTATCAGTAAGATGACCCATAGAATTAATGGTAAATAAAGTTTTTAACATGTAAAGTGTCACTTCGATGGTTAAGTGAGAATAAAATTATGTTAAAAGCTTGGGAGTTTATAGGTGGTACTCCACTCTTCTGCCTTTGAAAATTATACATAATATATACATAATAATGGACATATATGTATATACATTCCATGGAAATAAACATCATTAGCCAAAGTCAATGATGTTTTATGCTCATTCTTTATCATTCAGTTACTTGAGGTGGTGAAGGACACCAGGGGCTCTATTGATCTTGCTTATCTCATGCATGAAGGCTACCGAGTGGTTCTCTAATTGGATCAACAAGGAGAACAAAATGAAGAAAATTTCCTAACCATCAAAGAAAAAAAAAAAACAAAGGTTATCATACTAAAATTAAAGCTTAATTGCTATGAGTTGAAACTCATTAAATAAAAGAAAAAGTTTACATTTTAAAATAATGAAAATCCAGAGCTATAAAATAATGTAAATCAGAACAATCTACTTGAATGTGTAAAAAGGAATTAAAACCTTAAATGAAGGAGTCTAGATCTAAAAAAAAAAGGTGATGGAAAAAGTAGTTGAAAAAGGAGGGGAGAAATGGAAAGAGAATGATTCATTTCTATTAGGTCCTTTATTGACCGGTGTTTTTTTATGAAGTAAATAGTAATAATAGGTTATAGTATACACAAGTATTTACTTGCCTTCTATATTGATCAATTATTTAATTTGAAACTTGGAATTATTCTTTAAATTTATTGTGCACAAGTAAATTATATTTGATATTTTTATTTTAAATTTATGAACAAGTAATTAAATCAAAAGCAAGACATAATATAAAGGTAAGCTGTTATTTTTACAACTACTCGGTTTCACGAAAATGATGCATTTTAAAAAACTTAGCACTTTCAAAAAAAACGCCAAAAACGTATCAAACGAGAAAATATAATTTGTGTTTATTGTAATTGGAATAAAAACTATATATATATTGATAAAGTAATTAAAGAGTACATATTCGAAAATGAGCAAGTAATTACTTTTTGGAAACAATTGATGTGGGCAAGAATAATGAAAGGCTGCAATACAATGTCTGGACACGTGATATGATATGTTATAATAATTGTAGAGTGGGATTTGTTATAAACAAAAAGGCGGAAGAGTAAAAAGAGACCAAAGGATAGATAGCAAGAATAATGAAAGGATGCGAGCTTTGTAGGAATCCAGCGAGGATGTATTGCGAATCAGACGGAGCAAGCCTTTGCTGGGACTGCGACGCCAAGGTTCACCTGCCAATTTCCTGGTGGCCAAATTTCCTGGTGGCCAAGCACCTCCTAGGTGTCTCCTATGCCATTTTCAATCCGTAACCCCTTGATTGATTGTTTCCGGTTCCAACCTTGGCCGTTCGATCTCCGTCTGCGTCACTTGTCATAATGCGGCTGCGCAAACTGAGACTAGTAATAACGATGATCACAACCAAGGCATTGGAGAAGGTGATCAAGTGAATCTAACAGATTCAGAGGGAGAATACAGTAGTGACAGCAATTATGACGAGGATGAGGATGAGGATGGGGATGATGAGGGCCAGGGAGAATCAGGTAGTGCCATGGTCCTCTCCCTCTACTGCAATTTCATTGAGTAATGAAGATTTGTCTTTGCGCAAGCTACCCTCTGCCTCTGGAGGTGTTTCGTCACTAAAGCGGAGGCGTGGGAAATATCTCAGTTCAGGTCAGTTCCGTCTCTACAAAGAGCTAGAGTTCAATCAATCGTTCGCATTCAATTCTTCAATGTTTCTATTGATGTTTCATTCATCATTTACGTGTTTAGTTAATTTTCATTGGTTTACTTTCGATTAAACATGAATTTTCTTTCGCGTCAGGATGATACAATCACAGGCTGCTCCTCATCAACATGCCAGGGCGAAGATGAGACACCGGAAATCATGAGCTCTCCGGCATCGCAAGGCTATGAAGAAGACAGTACTTCACTCAGATCTCCCAGACCGTTGAGGAGCTATGCGAACTGGTTCACCGTCAGCTGTGAAGGAAGATAAATTAAGGTGCCTTGGACGTTCCTTGGGATTGCAAAATGAATTCTGTTCTGGTGCCGTTGATCCACCAAACAACCAAGAAGGATGAGTTAACCCGTGGATCCCTTTCAAATAACACACTTGAGTCGAGCAATGTAAACCTGGATTTACTATCATTTCACCAAATTTACTTGCTCTGTTTTCTTATGAAGTTGATTAAACTGTCAACCGTGTATTATATAGATTGAGATGGCGATTTTTCACGAAGACACGTGTTTACATTTGGAAGAAGATAGATTTCTTCCCTGTGAATACGCTGAAAATGAAATTTACGAATATTTGGAATAGATTATAGAAGGAATCATTTTGAGAATTTCTACCGATCCCAACAGAATCCGCCACATAGCAATCTCATTCAACGACCATACCTTCAATTTGAACTATTACGCTTTAAAAAAACATAACTCAAACAACTTGTACAAGTTTAGATAAGGTATTAATTGTGCATTCAAAATATTTATGACACTAACAAATAGGTTTCTTTTGCTTGGTGTGTTTTCGTGTGATTGGGATGTTCAAACCATTTCCTGTTTTCCACTATGTTTTACTCATTTCGCATGTCTAGCTTTATTTTAATTGATTCGCAGCTGATTTGGGCTTCCTTTATTGAGTTAGTATGGATAGCTTTGGAATAGACTATTATCTATTGGATAATATCTTAACCCTAACACAAAATTATCCATTAACACCCGATTGTTACCCTTATCCACATCTCATTCTCAATCTCTCATCGGTCTTTCCTTCAACTCGTATGATTCACTCCAACTCGTGAATAAAATCAACTGGTGAATGGACCGGAACTGAGATAGCAACGCAAGCATCGGAGTGTCCGACGCAAGGTGGAAGGGGGACGGTTGGTGAATTGGGGACTATGGTGGAGGGGATGAGGTAGGGGGAGAAAACGTAGGTGGAAGGGAGACGGAAGCCGACAAAGTCGGCAGCTCTGTAGAGGAAGAAATAGGAATCAGCAACGACATGGAAGAAGAAATATAATCTAAATAATGAAGAACGTTTCAACAGTGAACCAAAGTGAACGATTTATTTCCTTCATCTTTCGGGCAGAAGGCTTCTTGGGAAGTGGGTGAACTTTGAAAAAAATGAATTTCAATGCTCGGGAAGAGAGAGAAGTGGGGTTGGTGGTGAGAAACAGGGGTGACAATTCGTACTATCGTGTTCTATTCGTGCCTCATTATCGTGTTTTCATATTATCTATCTTATTTTATCATAAATATAACAATAAATATTAATTTGAATATATTAACAATTTCGCTTTCTTTCATTTCGTGTCTTTCGTGGTCGTGTTTCGTGTTGTATCGCGTGTCGTATCATTTGTCGTGTCGTCTTTGGTTTTATCGTATCATAAGTTGTCTCGTAATCGTGTTTTATAAGTCTATCCTTGTAGTGAAAAAGGGATATAATTAAAGAAGAAAAGCTTTTTAGAAATTTATGCGATGCCCAATTTTTGTTTCGCAAGTATTGCGATGCTCAATTTTTATAATACAATGTCCAAATTTTGGTATGATCTTTTTGCATTGCGATGCTCAAATTTAATTTTACATTACGAAACCCAAATTTTGGTAGGGGCTTTGTCCACTCGCCTTTTTTTCATTAAAGATATCTTTATCATTTTTCTCAAAAATGTACTTTAACGAATTTCTCCCAAGAGACTGGTCTGAATTTCTCCCCTATATGATTAACCCAACTAAGGGTACAAGGCCAAGACGTTAAACTGAATGGACTCAAACCAAAACGATCAATTTGTTTCAATTTTGATCTAAGACGGTTTGATCTGTGTTTAAAACCTATTCAATTCATGATTTTGTGGTTGAACGGAAATAAACCAAAGCGGTATGTATGTTTGCGTATTATAAATTCTACTAATGTTATTTTTAATATCATTATATACTTTCTATGTATCAAAATTATTGTTTTGCTTTCATTTTTCATTCATCTTTAAAAAAATTGCGTTTGAAAGTTTCATTTTTATGATAACATTTTACCATTTTACGCATACTTCTTTTTCTTACTTTCATTATGGAACACATGCACATAAGTCTTGAAAGAAACTACACATTATACAATATTTAAAAAGGGTAAACTTAAAAAAAAAACTCTTCAACCATGACTCAGTTTTAACCGGTACCTTAGTCTATTGACCCGGGCGAGTCAACCCCTTCTACGGGTCACACCCGGACAAACAAACCCAAATCATATGTTGTTTCATTGTTAATGAACTTAACAGATATACCATGCGCTTTGCACATGGCTAATAGAAATATTAATAAGACTAAAATGCCCTTAGCTTCTTATACCAAATTCATAAATACTCCTCTGTCTCAAAATTATTGTATTCCTTTTCATCTTCGTTCATCCCAAATTTATAAATACTCCTCTTTTCCAAAATTATTGTATTTCTTTTCTTTTTCGTTAATTGAAAGTATCAATTTTAGGATAACATTTTTTTATCATTTTAAAATTACTTTTTATTCATACATTAATTACGAAAACTTTAAAGAAAACCACACATTACACAAATATTAATAACCAAATCAATTGCTTTTTTAAATCAATGTAACATGTCAAAAGTAACAATAATTTGGGGACGATAAGTATGCACTACTATTTAGATTAACAACTCACTTATTTTATACACACATACATTCATTATATATAAACATTTTTATCAGTAGAATTATTTATTTAATCAACAACCAAAATTCATTCTCTCACTCCCAAGTTCCAACCTTTCTTCAACCTCATGACAAACTAATATACAAAGAAACAAAACCTTCCAAATCTCCTTAAAATTATAAACGACTGACAATATACTGGCAGCAAATTAGTTCGGCTCTTGGCCAAAAATAAAAATTAAAAAAACGGTGACCATCGTTCCTACTCCCCTCCAATTCCACCATAAATCCTTAGATTCACGGTTCATCAAAATCAAGTCCTGCATGTGGCAAGAGTTGAGATATAAACCTAAAAACAAATATAAATGAGTTAGACAATTTTCAGGAACATCTATGTATTTATTCACAGGCAAACATCTTAAATTCGATCTCAATAATCCTTTAAGTAGTCTGTTTTTTTTTTCTCTAAAAGTACCCTAATTACTAAATTATGAACAATAAACTAGAGAATTGGGATTTAATCAATCCATCAACCAATTCAAAAAAATCTAACAAACCACTTCAATAGCATAGCAAGTTTTGATCGATTTCAGTTGACTCAAATGATAAAAATCACCAAAACCACTCACAATCGCTGATGGTGGCTTTTGATTTTGAGAGAAATAAAAGGAGTCATTAGACCCTATTCAATTTGCGACAACGAAGGCCATGATTGCAAGCTTGCTACATCAACATTCTTGATCAATAGCCTTATTGCGCAGTGATATCGTTGGTCGGAGTAATGAAGGCAATGGCGGATCAATCGAAGACCAGGCCCAAATTTAGGGTAAAGGGGGGAGAGAAAGTGAGTTTGTCGCCGGCAGATATGTGGTTGTCGTATGAGTTAGGGTTTCTGAAGTTGGGAAAAAAATGTAAAAGATAGAGGCGTGCTAAAAGCCTAAAATAATTACAAAAAGTAAAAGGGCAACATGGTCTTTTCATTGATTCCGTTAGCTCCGTGACGAATAGTGAGTTAGATGGACTAACTCACTCAAGTTCATAGTTCAAGGGGATATCTTTCGTCCGTACGTAGTTTCAGGGTTTTTTTTTTTTTGAAGTTTACCCTATTAAAAAGAGTGGCGCTATACAGTCCTGATACTATAACTTGACTCCCCCACCCCCCCAAAACTCAAAATTTCTAAGTTGCTCTTCCCTTTATCAAACTTCCCCCCTTCACAGCATCCTCCCTTCCCCCTCACCGCCTCCTCCTTCCCCCACCACCTCCTCCCTCCCCCCAATCCACTTCTTCTTACCTCCTTTTTTCCCCGTCTCCCCCTCTCTTTAAAAAAATTAATTAAAGGTTTGTTCGGCCCTAGTCGACCGAACAACCCTCATTTGTTCGGCCATAGGCGACCGAACAACCTTGTGTTGTTCAACAACATGGTTGTTCGGTTGCCTATGGTCGAACAGATGAGGGTTGTTTGGTCGCCCAGGGCTGAAAAAACCCTTGAATTGATTTTTTTTAAAGAGGAAGGGAGGTGCTTAGAGGTGTGAGCTATGTACTGGGTTGGTGGTGCTGGTGATGGAAGGAGTATATTGTGATAAGGAGGAGGTGGTGATGGAAGGGGAAGGAAGAAACATTGGATTGGGGGGATGAAGGAGGCGGTGAGGGAGGGTGGAAAGGGAGGAGACTGTAAAGTGGAGGAAAGGAAGGAGGCGGTTAGGTGGGGGGAAGAGAGGAGGCGATGAGGGGGTGGGAAGGGAGGAGGCTGTGAAGGGGGTAAGTTTGGATGAAGGGAAGGGTTACTTAGGAATTTTGGATTTTTGGGGGGTCAACTTATAGCATTGGGAGGGCTATATAGCGTCACCCTATTAAAAATCAAGTCTGTTGTTTTTCTTTTAATTCGTGTGTCGAATCAAACAAGACAATAATTGAAGGGCGGATGGATTATATGTTTGTATGTATTTATAAACATATTTTTAAGGTTCAATGTTAATTAGCAATTAAACATCTCATTTGCCTCACTTTTATTGTTAATGTGAGATTTGTCAATATTATAAATATTTATTTAGTAGCATAACCATGAATAATCAGATTAATTTTATTTGTGAAACTGCTTAATCGAACCAAGCAGTACCAAATCGACAGCTTTGATTTCGAGCCTTGTTCAATTTGGTTTCAAAATAAAGGAACAAAAGGTAGATGGTTCGATTTTCAGTTATGGCCTAACTAAGTGTAGACCCCCTAATTTCGTACCCCTATTTATAACATTCCATAAAATATCAAGACATATCAAAAAGACTAACGAATGTTAAGTTATAGGGTTAAAAGTGCACAAGGACTGAAGAATTAACAAACAATGAATTGCAGGGGGTTAAAGTGCAAAAAAAGAAAGAAGAAAACAAAAAGGGAGCCGCCCCCTACACACTTGGGCGCCACGCCCAAGGGTGTATAAGGCAACGCCCACTTTTCTCATATTCACTGCTGCAGTTAGCTTTAAATGTAACTCTTCAAGTGCAAGGTACAACACTCTGAAGCACTGAGAGAAAATATCTGCTGTAAACTTCGCTGTTAAGGAAGCTCAATCTCAGCCTAGAAAGACGAGGCTTCGGCCAGTGCCTCAACACACAATTTTTACGAAGAAAATTTATGTAGTGTTGTTGCGTTGATAATTTTTCAATCAAACCTCAAAACTGCGTTAGGCTGCCAAAACCGCTCCTAAACACATAAACTCTCCGGCCAAAGTAAACCTTAGTTACCCGACTAGGTTTCAGCCATATTTCACCCGTTCCAAAATCCCAAAAAGAGCAGTTGTCATGCCTGAATCGGGACGTTAAATCAAGCAAAAACAAGCAGTTGTTCTGCCCGATTTCAGACTCGACAACAACAAAAACAAGCATAAGCAAGCAGTTGTGCTGCCCGGATCCCGAGACGAAAAGTAACCAAAAGGAGCAGTCACGCTACCCGAACTCTGACAACAACAATAGAAAAAAGTTTCCCTCCCCCTATGAGACAGAGCGAGCACACCCTAAAACCTACCAGAAGAGAAGTTGGTTCGGGATAAAGCTCACACGCTTCAAGAGGTAGGTACCCTAAAGTTGTTTAATATTTTTTTCTATAAAAATAGTGCTATTTAAATAAGAATATATATATATATATATATATATATATATATATATATATATATATATATATATATATATATATTTATTTATTTATTTATTTATTTATTTTAATAATTTATTTAAATTGTTAAATTTATAAAAAGTTTATATTTAGCCAAAAATATATTTTGAGTCCGAAAGGGTGAGTTGAGTGCCTAACCCCTTCCCAACTCGTAACTTAGCCTTCGAACCCTTATAAATCTGGTATATTTGGTTTTTCTTTGTTTATCCTTAAAATAAAGACGGTGACTTTGTTATTCATATTTTGAGTCCACAATTGAGGTCAAGCGTATTCCACGTGCTTTAAAGTTTCGAAACGACCCCATCTTTCAGTGATGCGGATCCGGGTAAAAAAACAGGGCACGCACAGTGGCGACTCTTCTAGAGACGTTGTTTTTATTTTATTAATAAAATAAAAATAGATGGCTAGACTTATTTTGTCTTTTATATATGTATATTTAAAAAGTTTATTTATTGGATTTTTGGCTAAATATGTTCGTTTAATTTATTCAACAATTTAAATATTGTGTGTGTGTGTGTATATATATGTGTGTGTGTGTGTGTGTGTATGTGCGGGTGACCTTGAAATCTTGCAGCAGCTTCATTTTGGGTATCAGTGCAACCCGAAAAGATTAAAAATTAAAAAAAAAAAGTGGGAGCATTTGTGCTTTATTTTGTTTTATTCTGTTATTATATTATTCTTGGTGGATATGTAAATATTTTTTTATTCTGTCTTTTTTTTTTTTTTAGGATTAGGACCAAATGTAATTAATATGAACATATAGTTTCCTCATTTTTCTTTCTATTTATTGATCTAAATGACCGTCACGCTCGCTCGCGCCGTCCTTTCAAAGATTCAAACTAATGAGTCGAGAAAATCAACAAATGAACAAAAAGACGGGTCAAAATTTATTACTTTATTACTGTTTTATACTTGCAAAAAGAAAAAAAAAACTTTACTGCTTTTTAGATAACGCACACACGTGCACTCATGTAGAGATATTCCGACTGTTACCCTTCAATCCGATAAACACACCCAGGTATCCATGATCTCGAAAGAGAGGCTACGGAGAACTTAGGCCGAAATTATCACATCCTGCGTCCCTTAATGAGGGGCCAACGGAGTGAAGCCAACCTAGCCATGCATTGTCCAACGTTAAAAGCATATATATTTTTTAGGACACTCAATGGACCGATCGGTTTTTATACCTCGAAATTAAGGACTAATCAAAAATATATATAAAGGAATAAAGATATATGCACAAGGTTGATCAATAATTTTTATGGTATTTGTCCTAGACCATTTGAATGTTGGATCCCGGAAAGAGTATAGACCATTCGCTTGAGATCTGTTCAATTTTGAGAAGTCGAAAGTCAGGTGGAATACAAAGGTTCTATACTCTGAAGAAAGAATCAATTATTTCATGAAAAGTCTTAGACTGTCAAAACAAAGCATGTGATTGTCTGATCAATTTTAGGAAGAAAAAAATAAGTTAATTATAAAAGAACACTGTACATAAATCAAAAAAAAAACATGGAACCTTCCCTTTTGATACCTTCAACCTTTTTCCTCAGAAACATGACCCGAATTTAGAAAGGAAGAGATAGCACCAGCAGTTTGATACGGGATACAAACACAGAGGTCAGGTCAGAGAGTATAAGAATCAGTTCAGAGGGTACAAATTTGAGTAGAATGGCCGCCAAAAACAAACAGATTGTCATAAGTACCAGTAATGAACTTACTGGTCTTGGAGAGATAGAAACTCATGGATATGCCCCACACCCTGAATTCCAAAATTGGTTGAAAAGAGAATTGGACGCTCATGTAGGAAGAGTCTCAAGCCAAGTAGTTGGGGATCTTTTGGAAAGTTTAGCAGAAATCTTCACTATGTTCTCTCATCGAATTAAAAGCCCACAATCTCCTACTGATAACTCCTTCCTTCCAGGAATCAACTTCTCCGTTCCAACAGAAAGTACCTTCCCTCAAAATTCCAAAATTCAAAACATCAACCCTCAACCAAATATCAACCATGTTTCCCAAAGCAATATCATTCCAAACATTCTTAACTCCAGTCTACCAAGAATCTCAAACACCAACCTTGAGCTCACTCACCTAAATGCTTGTTACCATAACAAAAAATATTACCGCCTTTATGATCCTTCAAACACCTATACCCAACATATGACCCATGGGACACTAACTGGAATGACCTATATGCATGAAAAGGAACGACTCCCCTCAAATAGAAACATATACAATGAGTTTCTTGCACAATACTACCCGGGTACTTAGACATTTGGAATTTACTTCAGAAAGGAGTCTATCCAACAAATCTAGACAAAAGAGGAAAAGTCTCATTACGAAGATGGGCATCGCAATTTATGATCAGCGGAGGTAGTCTATATAAAAGGTGCTACCAAGGATTAAATCTACTATGCATAGATCAGGCCAAAGCATAACGAGTCATGGATCAACTACACGGTGGTACTTGTGGGCCACATATGAATGGGCATATGCTTTCAAAGAAAATAATTCAACAAGGGTACTATTGGAGTACGCTAGAAACTGATTACATTCGGTGGGTGCGTCACTGTGACAAATGCTAGTGCTTCACCAATCTGCAGCACGTTCCCCCGCATATACTATACAAATCCACAGCTCCCTGGCCCTTCTCAACATGGGGAATTGACGCCATAGGTCAGGTTCACCCAAAATGATCAAATGGTCATGAGTATGTCCTATTTGGTGTCGACTACTTCACAAAATGGGTAGAAGTTGCTTCCTACAAAGTGTTGAATGCCAAGAAAGTTTCTGAATTTATTAAGACCAATATCATATATCGATACAGAGTGCCTTTTGAAATGATCTCCGATAATGGCACATACTTCGAGGGAGAAGTAAACCGACTGCTTAATGAATTCAAGGTGAAAAGATATAAGTCCTTCCCATACCGACCACAGGCCAATGGTATTGTCGAAGTAGCCAACAAAACATTAGAAAACATTATCAGAAAAATGGCTGAAGTAGGAAGGGACTGGCCTGAAAAAATTGTCGTTAGCACTCTAAGGCTATCGCACATCAGTTCGAACACCTACTGGGTCTACGTCGTATTCATTAGCCTATGGCATGGAAGCAGTACTACCCATTGAAATTGAGGTCCCATCATTAATAGTCATGATGGAAGCATATATAGCCGAGGTTGACTGGGTCAAACAGCGCTACGATGAGTTAGCCTTGTTAGATGAACAAAGACTACTAGCCTTAGAGCATACTCGAGCATACCATAAACGAATAGCTCGAGTATTCAACAAAAAGTCAAAGTTCGTAGTATCCAAGTAGGAGATTTGGTACTTTATGAAAAACCCCCTAATTATGTCGACAATAGGGGAAAATGAAAGTCTCTGTGGATGGGACCTTACATCGTAAAACAAATACAGTCAGGAAGCGCAGTTTTCCTCACTAATCAGGATGGGAAGATCTCGTTCAGCCCTTCAACATGGACAAGCTCAAGCGGTACTATGCATAGGTTGAGATGTCCTTAATTGACCAAGTTAATGTCTCTCTCTCTTCAGCTCGCTAGATTGAAAACCCGGAAGGGCGACCTAGGCAAAAGTTAAAGCACCCGAAAAAAAGAATACACAAGGAGAAATAAGGGCTCGCTAGATTGAAAACCTGAAAGGGCGGTTTGGCAAAAGGTAGAGCACAACAAAAGAAAATTCAAGAGAAGAAGAGAGAACAGTCTTTGACATATGATCTACAACAAACATGTCTACAGCTTTCAACATACAACAGGTCGTCAACAACAAAAATCTTCCCTTAGGGGAAGAACTACATCGACCTGAGCCTCAGAAATTAGGAATGTTGGCAACCTTTGGGTCCGGTCGAACATATATGAAAGCATAAGGAAGATTTGTTATGTCAGAAAAGGGTTTAGCGGCTCGAGATTGACTGACAAAAGGAAAAACCACTACAAAGCTCATAATATTTCAAAGCTAAAATATATAAAGTTCCATTGGTGCAATCAAGGAATACACGTCTTAGACATATAGATAATCATTTTTTTACAAACCCATATACTATTGCCTACACACCAATCACCCCAAACACCCAAAACCACATAAGACTCTTTCCACTGTTCTGAAATGGTCCCTTCAACATCTACGATGTCCTAACCGAGACCACATACTCTTGTGAGGCGCAGAGGATGCCCTAACATCATTTGGATGAGAAACTTCTGAACTTTCATCTTCCTCATCATTAGCTTCCCCATTATCATGAATAGCATGATTGCTGGGCCGACACCATCGCCACACTAGGCATTACTCCACCTGTCAGTATTTCTTGGGCCCGCTTTATCGTTCCGTCGGGCATTACTTTGTCGTCCTGCATTGCTTAATCTGGGAGGAGCATTGCTTGGACCCTACCTCATCAGGAGCACATGCCATCTGGGCTCTAAGACGGTATACCCTTTGACATTCTTCTTGTAAGGCCTGAGGGACCGCAAAACTAGAACTCTCAAGGTCCTCCCCAATTTCCATGAGCTGGGCATCAATGCCACTTGTAACCCGTCTGGACAAGATTCCCCTGAGCACACGCCTGATGATATGGGAATTCTCCTCAATAGCCAAAATATCCATAACAGATAATCATGGGACAGGAACATGTTCTCATAAGAAGTATTGGCTGTGGCCCGTAAAGGATAATCTATTTCCCACATGTCCCGTATGAGAGAACCCACATTCCCCTCAATAAGCAACATGTCCATCAGAGGACGGTTCTCATCAGGAATAACCTCCCCTCTACCAAATTGACGGAGGATTCGGTAGGGCAGATAAAATGTGGTCTAACGAAGATCAGCCAGAATGACTTGAGCGTAAGCCCCAGTGAACAAATAAAAGTTCCGGATCCACTAGTGGCTTATGACCCAGACTATATCGAAGGAGCCGATATGCAGAAAATGCTCGATCCAGTGGCGCTCAGTCACAAGGTTTTTGTGCTAATGGTCACGGGACCCATAACCCGCAGGTGCATATATTCCCCTACAAGCTCAAAAGACATGACTTGATTAAAATGTTCCTCCAGCCACATATGTATCAAAATAAGGCAGCCAAATGGAAAACTATTTTCGCCTGTAGCATAAGCATCCAGTTCAAGTAAAGTCTCAATCAAGATCACAGGGATAATATTTACTCGGCATTCTCGAGCTTGAAGCACCAAGTCAACCACCCGAGCTAGAGCTGTCAAATATGGCAAAAACCCGCGGGGATGCATGCCCCGCCACCTATTAGGGGAGGGTTGGGCTAGTGAATTCAATACCCGTTAGAATGCGGGCTTTTCGGGCTTTGCCCATGTGGGTCGCGGGCTTTAGTGGGTTGGGGCGAGGCGGGCGGCAGGCAGCCCGCATATTCTGGACTTATAAGTTATATCACTTATTACTTAAACCCTAAAATATTTATAAAAAAATTGAAAAAAAAATTCTCTCTCTCTCTCTCACTCACTCGCACACACCCACCCACCTACTCTATCCTCCGCCCTCCCTCTCTCTCTAGCAGAAACAGAAGCCATGGAAGTTGTTCCACCAAACTTAGCACATCAAAACAACAATGGAGACTAAGCACAACCCACATACCCAATGGGAAAGGAAGGGGAAGAGCAGTCTGGAACTTAACCTTCAACAATTGATGCTCAAATAGCACCCAACAATGTACAAAACCAGTTCAGGCTTTGTGGGTTGGTATGGTTCAGATGTGTCTTCGTTCTGCTTCTTGCACTCTCAGTTTTGCTCTCTGCTCTCTTTTGGCTACCCCCTTTCTTCCGCCCAGAAATCAAACCGATCTAAATCTTGATTCTATGTTTGGAGGTGGGTCTATAGCCATCAAGATGGACAGGTTGAGATCCTAGGGTCTATAGCCGCCCAAAGCAGGCTCAAGCCAAGGGGAAATAGCAGATTTATTTTTCTCGGAGTGAAGATTTGTGGTGTTGGAGATGTGTATTTGGGTAGAGCTAATAGAGACTACTCGAGAGTTGTTTTTCCAAACACCTACATGTCTAAGACCATTGTGCCCCAAGGATGGACCAACTGGAATAACCATGGCAGTAACCAGTAAGAAATTAAGACTCCTTTCTATTACTCGAAAACAAGGCAAATTAAGCATGCCTTTATAACTGTCTTTACCATGACTCGAACCTCATACGTATTAAGTAATTTTGAAACAGGAATTTATTTCACGCGGAGTACAAGTGCCATGGACTAGGAGCGGCTACAAAAGAACGGTCCCCTTGGTCAAAACTTAAGGGTTGACTCAACTGGGTGATTGTTATCTCTGATGCCTGTCATAAAATGGTCAATTTTGTTTAGGGGCTGATAATTATGCCAAGTCAGGAGTGTGGTTTATTGGTAGTATATGTAAATTCAAATAATTGATAATATATGTAAATAATATATGTAAATTTGTGGGCTTTCCTACCCCGGCCTGTTTCGTAGCGGGCTTTTCAGGCTCGTGGGTAAACCCGTCCCCCAGGCCCGTTTTGACAGCTCTAACCCGCGCATCAATAATTCTGGGTTGGCCCACCAGAAAATATCTCCCCAGCATACATAAGAAAAGGGCAGCCAGCCAGTGCCGAGAATACACTGGCTCATCCTTGTAGTCAGAATAGATGATGGGGAGGACGATCAACTCAAAGCTGACCCTATTGTAAAAACATGGAGTCCCATCCCGGCTTGAACCGAAAAGTTTCCTAATCGCCATAAAGGGATGTCTCCGTAGAGACGGAACAGCGATTGGTACGATAGTCAGCATGCCTACCAGAATTCCTCGAACGTAGGGCACATCTCGTTCAGAGAAACGTTGAACAGATTGCAGGGTACAGACCAAAACCTAGATGATACCCTCAGCATCTCCCAGCTTATATGGAGGCCCTGCCATGAAAGAACACAGCGAAAGTCGTACACATGATCAAACCACTCTCTCTCCTCTTCTCGCAGAGAAAGTATCCAATAATCGAGGGAGGTCTTATATAGATCGATGTCCAAAAAGGTGTAAATTGGCTCACCCATTTTGACAGGACAGGATTTATATCTGGGTTTTGACAAGAAAGTTGGGGAAAAAGCCCAAAGAAAGACAACTCCTGAGCACAATAAGTCTACCGATATGATTGCTGATAAGAGACTGAAATAACTCAGGTTGGATCTATGTAGAGAAGAAGGAGAGACAAAAACGAGATTGAGTGAAAAATGATGTCGCTTCGGTTTTCTTTTATAGTGGAAAATCAACGAAATAGCCAACACCAAAACAGTGTGCATCAACAGGACCAAACAGCACAACCCATAAAAGAATTTTGGGCGTCCCCACCCATAGCCTTGGGTGCCGCACCCAAAATGGCCTATGGCAGCATTCATTTCTGCCCTAGGCTGCTCCCGAAATGATTCCCATATCCTGGTTTTGCTCCGGATGCTCCCAATCTTCGTAAATTTCGACCTCTGTCTGGCCACAGGATGTGTAGAATCTACGAGCCTAGGTGTAGGCTCACGAGACTTCAGCATGAAACAAAAAAGAAACAAAAGCAGACGACTGCAGATCCTTTCCCCGCAAAGCATTGGCAACCCAATAAAATCCCAAAAGTGTATACCTTAAATCCAAAAATCATCCCTAAGTATAGTGTCTTTATAATAGATAAATAGTACATTTTTTTATGCATCACTAAAATAATAAATGAAATAATTATGCATCGTAGAATAAAATACATTGTATTAAATAAAATTATAATACAAGTAATTACAAATAGTAAATAAAAATACAATAAGAAGGCTACTGGGCTCGTGTTGATCTGCTCCTCTCCAAGCCTCCACCCATGACCCGAGGACCCGTTCTGCCAACCATATACTCTCGTCCCCTCACCTTGGTATGACCCGATCCGCCGGGTTCATCATCATCATCATCATCTTGGCGCTTGGCTCGGCTCACAGTATCGTTGCCCCGGCAAGAAAATTCATCTATCGCCCGTTGGTACAATTTGGCAAGGCCGAAGAAGCCTTTCACCACTTTGCGATAGGATGGGACATCCACCTGAAACAAAAAGAGATATCAGTCCAAGTAATAAAATGGCAAGTTTGAGGGAAGCAGAAATAAAAAGAAAGTATACCGTGCGGGCCCTCTCAGGAATCTGGTACGGCTTCGAGATATCGACACCAAGCAAAGCCTCCTTAACAAATCCTCCCCGACGAGAGTATCGAACGGTGGAAAAATCCCCAGCATGCATGAAGTAGTCAGCCTGGGCATCAGGAACAAAATGTGAAGGCCTAGGCCTATCTACAGCGTCTGACACACGTCTAGCTGCTACCGGGATAGGGTGAACTACTACCCACAAAAGCTCAACATAAGGCATAACAGGAAAAGCCTCAAGAGGGATAGTATACCTCGCCAGGCACTGATACCAGTTAGGCATAAGATCTAGAACGATCGCCCATGGTGGTGGTGCTGGTGGTGTCATTGGGCCCATGGGAAAAAGATAATGTTTCATATTCACTCGCTCGCCCATATATAAAGAGTCATGCATGTTCGATACCATCAGGATACGACACTGCTCATCTCCAAAGAAGTTAGATATAATTCAGTCAAGCCCCTCCAAGAGAAAGACTAACCAAGTCTATGCGAGAGCTGGTAATCCTCTCTCGTACCATCTCTACAGGCAGCCTGGAATATCCCGATCATCCTCTACCCGGTTGACGTTCAAATATTCTGCGAGGAAGAGAGGTGCATGAATTCGTTCCCGAAGTGGACAAGGAGCGAAGCCAAAGACTGAATAGGCCCAGACCTATAATGAAAAGAGACACCAAAACTAAATAAATGATGCATAAATATATGTGTTCTAAAGCAGAAATGTTTAAATCAGGAAAGTTACCTCCCAGGCAGGAGAAAAGCCATTGAGGTTGGGGGATTCGTTGCGGCTGGAATGGTCCATTAAAGAATAAAGTTCGGCTATGCCCACTTGTCCCCAATCAAATTTCAGAAACCTGGTACAGATCCTGGAGACATCCCAGGATGGATACCCGCAAGGTGGTGGACGAATTTGCAAAAATAGTCGTCCCCGGAAAGAAAAATAAAAATGCTCAGGTCACACGAGTTACAGCCTCGTAATCATCATCATCAACAAGCCCAGCATTCTGTTCAAGCCATCTCTTTACACTGTGGATACGAACATCATCTGAGCTTTTGTAATCAGGCACAAGGCCCAATAAGTCTTGAACCACCTCATGTTGATGGCGGAGGTTGAAATCTGCCGTCAGGTTCCTACCGATTCCAGTAGGGATGCACGTGATAGCAGCAAAGTCGCAAGGGGTCATAGTAGCCTCTCCCAAACTGAAGTGAAAAGTATGGGTGGTGTCCCACTAGTACTCCCTCAGGACCTCATGGACTGATAAGTAACTGCGAAAATGGCCAGCAGCTCGCAGAAAAGTTGCCAGACCAGTTTTCTCTACCAAGATCCTCGCCTTCATCGGCAAGGAATCCGAGTGATGGTCTTCCATGCCTAGAAAAAAACTCATCATCCCAAAAAGCACAAAAGAAAGGGAAAAAAAAGAAGAAGAAAAAGAGAAAACACAAAAAAAGGGTAGTTTAATTCACTTCTTCCATGACATTTTATCATACATTCCATATTTCATACCACTTTATCATGCATCCCATATTTCATGTCATTTCATTAATTATGTCATATTATATCATGTCCATACTCATTGTGCATTTTTTTAAAAATATAGTATATTTTCTTTTTTGTTCATACATTTCTCATATAATTATCTAGTATAGGCATTTATCCTCAAATATATATATATGCATATGAATTTTTTGGATTTTAAAATCATTCCCTTAACATTTAGTGAAAATCACGATGACATAATTAAAAAAGAAAAAGTGAAAGTCATATATTTACTATGATTACTATGCATTGAAGCATTTGTTCTACATGCATAAATTCTACATATATATATATATATATATATATATATATATATATATATATATATATAGTATAACATTCTATCATTGTATCCATCCGTATGACATGTTTCATTTTGTCTAAATCAAACATGTACATATATCTGAAAAATGGTGTCAGTTTCATAAACATGTATCGCAGAATCAAATAGTGTCAATTTCGTAAACATGTATTGCATAATCATATAGTATCAATTTCATAAACATGTATCGCAAAATTAAATAGCATCAATTTCATATTTTTCATATACTTTAAATTGTCAAATACATCATCCTAGTATAAATCATTCATGCATGGAAACAACAAAATCTCCAAAGTTGAAACAACTGATATATATACTCCAAGATTATCACACAAAAAATCAAATAATCCAATCAAATCAAAAATTTAAACTAAGTGGGTTTGAGAAAATTTGAAGACTTACAGCCGGATCAGGAAGATTAGCAACATGAGTGTGTTGATCTCGGTGGATGTTGCCCCAATCATTATCGAAGTACCAGTATCTGACAACATTTCGATCCAACAAAGGAATTTCCCGGCGTCTTTGACCCGATTCCGAGCATACAAGAACCTTTCCCTTCCTAGATCTTGAAGAGGAAGCCATTTTGTGAGTCAAACAATTGATTTAAAAAGAAATGGTGAATAAATGAAAGAGTTCTTCGACAACAGCAACAATGGAGAAATGGAAGAAATAGGACTCGGGTTACTGCATCTGCTACTGCCCGTGATTGTTAAAAAGGAAAAGAAGTTTCCCTTTCCTCCCCTCCAGTGTCTATTTCGGCAACAAAAACCCCAAGTTTTCCCAAATTACAAATTGGCCCCTGATATCTTAACAGAGATTTAACGGAAGTAACCTTCTCCAACAAAAGTTAACAGTCATCCATTCAACATCCAACAACTCAATAATATCCTCAGCAGAAAGCCACCTTGCAAGCAAAAACAGAATATTCACAGTCATCATGTGCTCTACCATCATATCTTGAGAGGGTTCGTCCCCGGGATATGATACAGTTATCAGTGCTCCACCATCATATTTTGGGAGGGTTCGTCCTCGGAATACGATACACTTCATGTGCTCCACCATCATATCTAGGGATGGTTTGTTCCCGGGATATGATACAGTTATCAAGTGCTCCACCATCGTATTTTGGGAGGGTTCGTCCCCAGAATACGATACAGTTTATGTGCTCCACCATCATATTTTGGGAGGGTTCGTCCCCAGGATATGATACAATTATCGAACTCCACCATCGTATTTTGGGAGGGTTTGTCCCTGGAATACGATACAGTTCATGTGCTCCACCATCATATCTTGGGATGGTTCGTCCCCGGGATATGATACAATTATTAGGCTCCACCATCATATCTTGGGAGAGTTCATCCCTGGGATATGATACAGTTATCAGCGCTCCACCATCATATTTTGGGAGGGTTCGTCCCCAGAATACGATATCGTTCATGTGCTCCACCATCATATCTTGGGAGGGTTCGTCCCCGGGATATGATACAGTTATTAGGCTACACCATCATATTTTGGGAGGGTTCGTTCCCGGAATATGATGTAATTTCCATGTGTCCCACCATCGTATTTTGGGAGGGTTCGTCCTCGGAATATGATGTAGTTACCGTGTGTCCCACCGTCGTGCTTTTACGAGGAAGGATTCGCCCTGGAAGTACAATATCCTGCCCAGAGATTGTTGTTGAGTTTGTCGGCATGAGCCGAACTACGTTTGGTCTGATTCCTGAAAAGGATACGTAGGCAGCCTACTCAGTAGGCATGACCATCAAAGCATTTTTATTTGCATCAAAGTAGCTGCATTCCCATCAGTCTATCACAGCGTAAGAGCATGAGATAAAATGTTGCATCATAAAATGCTATTGTTAAATCCTTCCCTGTTATAATTTCCTCAAAATTTGGGAGTCTATTCTCATCAACGATGTTCGTTTACTGGTAAAATTCATTTTACCTATAAACTCTATCGTTGAGAGGCTCTGTAGACACCCAAATTTCGTACCCATGTTTATAACATTCCATAAAATATCAAGACATGTTAAAAAGGACTAACGAATGTTAAGTTATAGGATTAAAAGTGCAAAAGGACAGAAGAATTAACAAAGTGTGAATTACAGGGGGTTAAAGTGCAAAAAAAGAAAGAAGAAAACAAAAGGGGAGCTACCCCCTACACACTTGGGCACCGCACCCAAGGGTGTATGAGGCAACGCCCACCTTTCTCCTATTCATTGCTTCAGTTAGCTTTAAGTGTAACTCTTCAACCGTAAGGTACAACACTTAAAAGCACTGAGAGAAAATATCTACTGTAAACTTTGCTGTTAAGGAAGCCCAATCTCAACCAATAAATACGAGGCTTCGGCCAGTGCTTCAACACATAATTTTTACGGAGGAAATTTATGTAGTGCTGTTACGCCGATAATTTCTCAATCAAACCTCGAAGCTCCGTTAGGTTGCCAAAACCGTCCCTAAACACATAAACTCACCGGTCAAAGTAAACCTTAGTTACCCGACTAGGTTTCAGCCCTATTTCACCGGTTCCAAAATCCCAAAAAGAGCAGTTGCCCTGCTCGAATTCAGACGTCAAATCAAGCAAATTGCAAACAGTTGCTCTTCCCGATTTCAGACTCGACAACAACAAAAGCAAGCAGTTGTGCCGCTCGGATCCTGAGGCAAAAAGTAACCAAAAAGAGCAGTCACGCTGCCCGAACTCCGACAACAACAACAACAACAACAACAACAACAAAAAGATTCCCTCTCCGAGAGGGACAGAGCGAGCACACCCTAGAACCTACCAAAAGAGAAGTTGGTCCGGGATAAGGCCCACACGCTTCAAGAGGTAGGTACCCTACAAAATAGTGTTGTTTAAATAATAATATATCACGAAATAAGTTGTTATAATGCTAAAATTTTTGGTATAAATAGCACTATAATAAGTCGTTATTATGGCCTAATTTTTATAAAGCTTTATCTGTAACTCTGAAATAAGGCGGCTGTAATTTCCTTTATTTCTATTGTCATATATATATATATATATATATATATATATATATATATATATATATATATATATATATATATATATATATATATTTAAATGCTTTATTTAAGTTGTTAAATCTATTAAAAGATTATATTTAGCCAAAAATCTATTTTGAGTTCGAAAGAGCGAGTTGGGTGCCTAACCCCTTCCCAACTCGTAACTTAGCCTCCGAACCCTTATAAATCTAGTATATTTGGTTATTCTTTGTTTATCCTTAAAATAAAGTTGACGACTTTGTTATTCATATTTTGAGTCTACAATTGAAGCCGAGTGTATTCTACGCGCTTTAAAGTTTCAAACAACCCCACCTTTCAGTGGCGCGGATTCGGGTAAAAATGGGGCACTTACACTAAGCCAAACGAATTTTACACCCCTAAGTACCCAAACAATACCTGATTCTACTTGGCCAAAGGAAGTCGACTCAAGTTAAAGCCTACTAACTAACTCAAATTGCTAAGTCAAGTTCTTATCAAGGTCCGTTTGAATGCATTGATTTTGAATTCAAAAAATATTTAAATTTCATGGAATTTTAATAACGTGAAATTTGCTTTCAAGATCATAGCAATTTCATGGTTTAGATAATTCGTAGAATTCAATTGCAATTCTACATTATAGTTAAAATAAATTTTCAATAATAAATTAAAGGGAAAATTATCTTTTTGACCATCGTACTATTGCCAACTACCCGATTTGACCAACCACATTTCATAACTCTCAAATTAACCATTGTACTAAATAAGTTGGTAGGTTTTGGTCTATACCGTTAACGGGGCATCCAATTTTTTAACGGGCATGCTGAGTTGGGCTAACTAAGATTATGTCCTGCTTGCGTGGACTTTTTTTATTTTTAAAATTGTAATATCCATCGTGGAACATATAATACGGGATTTTGGTAGGAAAATTTTATTTCCCTTAACACAAACAACCATACGAAGGAAGAAATTAGGGTTCTTACACGAAGGAAGAAATTAGGGTTCTTCCCACGCCCAATACGCAGTCCCTAATTCGTGAAGTGAACTGAAGATTTGTGTGTTTCCTTAAAGATTACTGAGAGTCAGGTATGTTTCTTTTAGTTTTCTTTGTTCAGAAGAGTTAGGGTTCTTCACTCGTTGGATTTGGGAGTTTCAATTCAAAACAAGTTTTGCCTTTTTCTGAATTTGGGAGTTTCTACTTCATTTGTACCTTCGAAAATTCAATTATTCACTGAAAAAACTAAGGTATCATGTCGTTATTTTTTTACTTGCGTTATTTTTTTATTGCAGGAAGCGGCCGGTTTTTGAAGACAAACAACTGGAATCAAATGATTGCAATTTTAATAAGATTTGCTATTGTGGTGTTAGAGCACCTATGTGGACATCTTGGAGTGATGAGAACCCAAGTAGAAGGTTCATTGGATTTCCAAACTATAAGGTTAGCTTTTCTTTTTAATTATATTTAGATGCTAATTGATTTTTAATTATATTTGTTTTGAATCCAATGATCAAGGTAATCATTGTGATTTTTTCACTTGGGTTGACCATGCACTGCCTGAGAGATCAAAAAGAATGGTCATTTGTGGACGGCTGAGATCACAAATAGTGGAACTGAAGCATGAAGTTGAGAAAATGGAAATGCAATTAAGTCAAGTGGTTGGCCAAATTGAAAAGGCGAAGAAAAAAAGGCAAAACTGGAACAAGGATTTCGTAAGGCAAAAGATAGAGAGCAGTGGTATTTGTGGGCACTGTTCATAACTTGGACAGTGGTTGTTGGCCTGATAATTACAATGACCAAAGGCAAAAGAATTTCCAACAATTCGTTGCTTCCTTAGTGTTTAAGTGTAGTGTACTGATGTAGTGCAATGCATGAATTAAGTTTCAGTGTATTAAGCTTCAATGTAGTGTAATAGAAAGTTTAGGAAGTTTTAGTGTATTGATGGATATTGTGATGTTAATGTCAATGTATTGCTTTTTTGGTTTGACGAAATGTGTTGCTCTATTTTGATGAAAATATAGTATGAGGTTAATGTTATTGCATTACTTAAGCAGCAGCATCAACATGCCCATGGAAGAAATCAATATCATTGCTCACAATTTCATTTTTGTTTTAGGGCTCTGTTTTGATGGAAATGTATGCTCTTTTCTATAGCAATGTCATTGCTGAGAAATATACAATGTTACGTTAATGATTTGATGTGGTTGTTGTTGCTCTATATTTCAAGGTATATGTCTTTTCAATAAATGTAATACATTTATATCACCAACTAAAAGTAATTGAGCATTCATTTATATCACCAACCAAAAGAAATTTTCATTCATTATGATCACCAACCAAACATCAAAAACATCATAAGTTAAGTTACTGAATGCCTTGGTGATACAACATTTCTATCACCAACCAAAAGAAAGTAAAGTTCAGAGACATCATCATAAATATACATGATAACCATGTTTAAAAGAAGGACCAATAAGGTTATCAAAAATATTTTATCTTCTTCAGCCTTTTAAGCCTTGGTGACTGCCTTGGTGATTGGATACCACTTGATGAAGGGGTCATTCGTGTTTGGTTACTTTGAGCGGGACCAATCAAAGGCAACTCAACCTCATTGTCTTGCACCTCACTGGTAGTTGTAACCTTCTTGCCATGCCAATACAGAGTTTTGAAGTTGGACTTGTTGTGGCAGCAGTTGTTGGGCACCGGCAGCAGTTGTTTGGGCTCAATAAATGTTACATCCGTGTTAACATCAACTTCCACTTCCACTTCATAATTCAATCTAAAAACATGAGTCACAAAGTAGTTTGTCGAGAGAATTGAAAGTTAATAAATCATTGCATCAAAAATAATTGCTCATAGATTGCTTACCTTGCTTTTTGTTTGCTTTTACTTTGCTTTTTTCTTCTCAACTGCAATATAGGATCATCTTCTACTCTTGCATTCTTGCAAGTTCTTGCATTGTGATCATCTCCATTGCAATTAGTGCATCTCATTTTCCTTCCTTTTCTTGAAATTTGATTGGGATTCTTCTTGGGTGGAGGTTTTTCACCTTCTTCCCTTCTTCTATTATACTTTGGCCTTCCTGGCATTCTTGTGATGATCGGAGGTGAGACTTTCTCGTTTGCAAACTTCTTCCACTGATTGACTCCATTAACAGGTTGCAATGGAAATTGGTAAGCCTTAAACTGGTTGTCTTTTAGGAACCAATGATTTACATAGTTATCGGGATCATCCCCAATGAAGTAAATTGCACATATTGAATGTGTGTAAGGGATGCCTGATTATTGCCAAAGCCTACAACTACATACCCTTTCAACCAAGTCAACAGTGTATCTATTCAAGCCCTTCTTGACTTCAAATTGGTTGTGACCATTATGCTCAGTACTTCATTCCATATATCCATCTTTCAAAATTTATATCTTCTTTCTTATTCTAGGACAAACCTTGTCTTCTAGCCTCATAAACAATTGATGTTTCTCAGCTAACCTACACATTACAAGCACCTTTATGTCTTCTAACATACTGATAATTGGCTTACTCCTAGCTTCTAAAAGGTATGAGTTAAATGATTCAGCCATATTGTTTTCTACACTATCACAGTTACTATTACATGAAAAATATGTCCTGCACCACTTACTAGGTTCCTTTGAAATCAAATGTTGCCAAGTTGTTGTACTTATCTCTTTGATCTCTGCCATGAAGTTATGAGCCTCCTCTACTATTCCAGATTTTGCTACTTTCCAGAATAAATTCCTAAGTTGTACCCCAATGTAGTGTTTCATAAAATTGATATATACATGTCTGGCACAATTTCTTACTTCTGCTTCAGGAAATATGGCCTCCATTGCATTTAGAAGTCCCTGATTCAATAAAAATGTAAAGACCACAATTATATCTGTAAGATATTAATATATGTAGGAAGAAATTATTGCCCTTCTGACATAAAGTCATACCTTTTGTTAATCTGTTATAAGAGTCAGGCCATTACCAATGTTATTCCCTATGTCGTTGCTGAGTAATTGAAGGAACCAAGTCCAAGTACTTATGGTCTTTGTGTTCACTACAACCCATGCTATATGGAAGAAATTGTTGTTTCCATCCCTACCCACGGCACAAAGTAGTTGTGGCCCTAGCAAAACCCCTTCAAGAAACAACCATCAAGACCAATCATAGGCCTACAACCTGCAGTCCATCCCATTCTTATTGCAACAAAACACACATAAAACCTATCAAACATCAACTCCCCTGATGACAAGCACCTTTGAGTTTCAAAAACTATTGTGCTCCCAGAATTGCTTCTTTTCAATTCATATGCATAGTCATACAACTTACTGTAATGTTCTTTCAAATATACTTTCACCTCATTCGATGCAAGTCTTCTAGCCCTTCCACATTGCTTGATAGTCAAATCCACCTTGTATTGCTTCAATATGTAAGCTTTCATTTCTTTCAACTTCCACCTAGGACAATTCCTTATCTCAGTTGCACACATCTTGGCTATCCAAGCTGCACTAGCAAAATTTTCAACTTAAACTTCCTCACACACTTATGGATATCTCTAAAAGATTTGATTTGGATTGAGCTTTCTTTCTGCATCATGCTGCATTGAGGTTGCCTACACACAGCTAACAATCTTATCTTTTCATTTTTTGCCCATTTTATATCATAACCATTATTAGCTGCATAACAGGTCAGGCAATGCTTCAGTTGGACAGTGCTGGAAAACCTCATTCCAAGGGTTGGCATCATGTGGTCCCATTTAGTTGTATGGTCAAACACAGGGTAGTGTGTCAAAACATCCAGCTCATTATCCTTTTCATCATCACTATCAAAGTGGGGGGAATCATAATCAGTAGAGTCCACATATTCACTATGGTGCCCACTAGTATCCACATCACCTCCAAAATTCCTAATATGTTCCATGTTGGCATCGTTATCTTTGTTAGGATATGATGACCTGTATTTGGATTGATGGGTTCAGCATGTGGTGGTCCATCACTAGGGGGCGTCAAACTTTCCTCTTCAAAATTAAATATAGGGTGAGTCACATTTCCTGTAGGTTAGGTCACATCAACTTTTTTCCTCTTGTTAGCAATTAATTTCTCTCTAAAATAAACAAACTCATCTTCATCTTCACTTATATGATCCAAGCTAGCCACATCATCTTCAGATTCTTCACTACCATTATAATCAGGATCCTCAGGATCAGTATCACTATCATTGACCTCCCTAGAATTGTCATGCTCAACGTATATGTTAATATATTGATGGGTACCTCTACCAACATCTACTAAATCCTTAATGCTTTCATCACACCAGACAAGCCTAAGTCCATCATCCATGCTACAGTCTGACATATTGTAGTGTATTTCTCAATTGGCTTTTTACAATATGATTTAATCAATCTTTTCAACCCAGAAAATGTTAAGGTCTCACAACATATATCCCTATACCTTACCAAATCACCCATATCTTTGTTTATAATGTCTAATTGGAGTAGTCTTAATTATCCCATTAAAGTGAATGCACAAAGACATAGTTTCACTCATTCTTTTTGCATGGAAGGAAACAAACCAAACAAATGACTACTACAATAAACAATTGGGAAAAGGTACTATTCACGAGAACCACATTCGTGTTGTCTTCAAACTCTTCACTCTCATGCCTAATTCAGACCGGCTTTGATAATTTAACAAGCTTTAAACACTTCTATTCAACCTTTCAAAATCCTTAAGAAGTGTTCTTTAAGAAAAGTTTTTAAAAACATATCTAGGCTTTCACTAGCCTAGATTGAGCCTGCTTTTGGGACCAACAGTCCAAAAACTACAATATAAAAATTGGTGATGGGGAGACAAACACAGACAAAGCTTTACAGAAAGTTAAAGTGGGGGTTGGGGGACCATGAACACTAATTTCAAAGACATCACAAACACATAATACTACAGACAAAGCACATAACAAAAACACATACAAGACCCTAATTTCAAAACCTATTTCAAACCCCAAGCCCTAATTTCAAAAAGCCCTATATTTGAATGTGTAAACGAATCTAAATCATACATGAGAGAAGGGCAAAACTTGTTTCGAATTGAAACTCCCAAATCCAACGAGTGAAGAACCCTAACTTTTCTGAACAAAGAAAAGTAAAATAAACATACCTAACTCTCAGTAATCTTCAAGTACATGCACAAATCTTTAGTTCACTTCACGAATTAGGGGCATGCGGGTGGGCGTGGGAAGAACCCTAATTTCTTCCTTCGGCGTATGAAGTTGTTTGTCAGTTAAGGGAAATAAATTTTCCCACCAAATCTTGTATTATATGTTCCACGATGGATATTACGCTTTAAAAATTAAAAAAGTCCACTTGCAAGGGCGGTTAAAAATTGGATGCCACGATAACGGCATAAACCAAAACCTACCAACTTATTTAGTACAATGGTCAATTTGAGAGTTATGAAATGTGATTGGTCAAATCGGGTAGTTGGCAATAGTACAATGGTCAAAAAGATAATTTTCCCTAAATAAAATAACTAGTTTAGCCTAATGGTAATGGTTGTTAGTAATTATGAAGGACAAAGCTTAAAACCTTGCTAACTACAAGATTATAAAAACAATAATACTTTTAACAATAAATAACACGTAATGGTGGTGATTGATGAGGTGGCGATCAAAGGTGGCGGAACATAAACCAGATGATGGTAGTCGCAGTTGGTGGCGAAAGTTGTGGTGGTGATAGTGTCAAAAAGAAGGTGGGTTGTTATTGTATAAGGTAATTGACCAAAATTTAAAATTTAAATTCTTAGGAGGGGTGGTCGCCCACAGCCCATAAGCCCGCCCCAAGATCGCCTGGCCCATGCAATCCATGCCCATGCCCGTAAAATGTCCATCAGTTCTGGGCTTTAAAGTGAGGGATGCTCATGGGCTCGGGCAAGATTGGGCTCTTATTTTTTTAATGCCCGTTGTGCCCAACCCGGCCCATCTATTTACAATATTTACATTTTTAATAATTATATAAAATATATAAATATAATAATATTAAATTAATACTACTACTTAGTCTACTTTCACGTCACAATATAATAGTATATTACACTATTACTATTTGTTTAGTTCATTGCTTTTAAAAATTTAAAAACCTTGGCTAGGCTAGTTGACTTTGTAGTTACCATTTAGTAGGCTATTACTTAATTTACTTTAACAGTTAACTTTAATGATTAATATAATATAATATATATATATATAGTAGACAATTAGACATAGTAAGTCACGGCAATGACGACATCATTCACTCATTCAAGATTCAGCCGTTCAGGATTCCGCCACACTATTTCACAGTTCATCTGTTCGAGTGTTCGGTGTTTAATTTTCATTCATTTCATTAGTTCATTGTGAGGACTGACGGCGCATGCAAGGCGACAAGAGGACTCCAAGCGACAACGGTAACGACAACGTCAACGGCAACGGCAAGCACTCATTTCCAATTTTCCATCGTCTCTCTCGTCTTTAGTCAAGTGTTGAGCCCTCCTTCCCCTTAGATCGGTCATCTGTGTCTCTACGCTTCCAGGTTTGACGATTTCTCCGACGACTGAAGTCTTCAAGATCGACGGTACTCTCTCTCTCTCTCTCTCTCTCCTCCTATTCTTTGAATCTCTAGTCTTTAGTCAATGGTATACAACTATACATTGATGTCTTGCGTTTGGCTCTGTGTGTCCAAGTTAGTGACGCGACTCGCGATACTGAATCTCATGATGTATACACGTATATATCTCCTATTTTTTGATTATCAGTTAATTATTTTTTTGATCATGAGTTCTTTTTTTTTTATCATTAGTTCTTTTTTTTTTTCATCTTCAGTTCATTTTTTTTTTGTTCTTCATAAGGCCTAATAATTTATATTTTTGAAATGAATTTGCTTTTATGGGTTTTGCCTTAAATGATTTATTTGTGTCTTTGGAGAGATGGAAAATGTAAATTATTGAGAAAGAAAAGAAAACTATTGAAAAAGTTGAGATTGATTTAGATGGGGAGAATGATTGTGATCCTAAAGTCACTTCATGGGTGTGGGATCATTTTAAGAGGCCGAAGACTAAACCTTATCCTAAGAAGATATTTTGTACCTATTGCAAGAAACCCTTTAATTTCGATCCTATTAAGAATGGAACAAATGCTATGGGGAGACATTTAAAGCAAACTTGTACAACATCACCTTATTTTGTGGGTTTAAAGGGGACTATAAAAGATGGAAAAAGACAAAAGACTTTGCAGTTCAAGAGTGAACTAAAAGAGGGGGGTAATGGAGTTGGAGTTAGCATCACAAATTATTCATTTAATCAAGATAGGGCTAGAAGAACTCTTGCAGCGATGTGCATAAAGATAATAAGCCTTTTAGTATTGTGGATGATGAGGGGCTTAGGGAGATGTTTTGGGAATTGAACCCCAACTTCAAAATTCCCTCTCGTTAAATTGCTTGAAAGGAAGAGACATTAAAATTAAAAATTCTTTTGAAGGGACAACGAGTTTCTCTTACTACGTATACTTGGTCTTCATGTCAAAACATCAACTACAGTTGTCTCACAGCTCATTGGATAGATGATGATTGGACTTTGAGAAAAAAAATCTTAAACTTTTGTCCAATTGCTAATCATAGGGGGATAACAATTGGGAAATTGGTTAATGAATGCTTGAGATTGGGGTATTGATCAAATTTTCACAATTACGGTTTGACAGCTTCATCTAATGATGGTGCCATTAAGTTTTTGAAAGATGAACTTAGTGGGTCAAATTCCATATTAGATTGTAAGTATTTGCATTTGAGATGTTGTGCCCACATTCTCAATCTTGTTGTGAGAGATGGTTTGGAGGAACATATGGGAGGTTGTGAGGATTGAAATGCCGTGAGATATGTGAGGTCTTCTCCATAAGGCTTGCAAAGTTTGAGTCATGTGTTGAAAAGTTGGCATAAAGTGTAGTAAAAATTATCTATTGATGTTAATACTAGGTGGAATTCCACCTACTTAATGCTAGAAACCGCCACAAAATATGCTTTAGTCTTTGATAAGATGGGTAAAGATTCAAATGTATGTAATTACTTTTTTGTGGGGATGAGGAAATTTTTGAAGATAATACAAGAACAAGGAAGAAAAAGAAGCAAGGGTTGTGGGGGCACCAGCGGTTGAGGATTTTCAAAAAGTTAGTCATCTTGTTGATTTCTTGCAAATATTTTATGAAATGACATTGAAAATCTTGGGGTCAAAGTATTCAACATCAATGTATTTTTTTGGTGAGCTTTGTTGTTTTT
>JABEVN020000530.1:0-30481 GCA_013146195.2 Codonopsis lanceolata | reverse complement strand
ATCAGTATTGCTTCGTTCGGTTGCATGTTAAGTTAAGTTAAGTTAGTTAGAGTTAAGTTAAGAAGTTAAGTTACGTTACGTTTGAGATGGATGAAGTTGCGTTAAGTTAAGTTGAAAGTTAGAAGTTAAGTTAAGTTAAGTTAAGGATTAGCTAAGTTAAAGTTAGGATTAAGTTAAGTTAAGTTGAAGTTAGGTTAAGTTAAGCTAAGAAGTTAATTTAAGTTAAAGCTAAGTTAAGTTAAGTTAAGTTAAGTTAAGTTAAGTTAAGTTAAGTTGAATTGCGTTAAGCTAAGTTAAGTTAAGTTACGTTATGTTAAGTTACGTTCGTTTAAGTTAGGATTGGAGTAAGAAGTTAAGTTAAGCTAAGTTAGCTAAGTTAAGTTAGGATTAAGTTAAAGTTAAGTTAAGCGTTACGTTAAGGATTAAGATTAAGTTAAGAAGTTAAGTAAGTGGTTAAGTTAGAGTTAAGTTAAGTTGAGGTTGAGTTAGTTAAGTTAAGTTAAGTTGCGTTACGTTTTAAGTTAAATTATAGTTAAGCTAAGTTAAGTTAGGGTTAAGTTGCGTTAAAGTTAAGTTAAGTTAAGTTACATTGTACTAAGTTAAGTTAAGTTAAGTTAAGTTAAGTTAGGAGGTAAAGATTAAGTTAAGTTACGTTAAGCTAAAAGTTAAGTTATGTTAAGTTAGCTAAGTTAAGATTACGTTACGTTGGCAAGTTAAGTTGCGTTACGTTAAGTTAAGTTAAGTTAAAGTTAAGTTAAGTTAAGTTGAAGTTAAGTTGCGTTAAGTTAAGCTAAGTTAAGTTAAGTTAAGTTAAGTTAAGTTAGGTTAAGGTATTGAAGTTGCGTTCGTTAAGTTAAGTTAAGTTATGTTCGTTAAGCTAAGTTAGAAGTTAAGTTAAGCTAAGTTGAAGTTGTGTTCGTTAAAGTTAAGATTACGTTACGTTGAAAAGTTAAGTTAAGTTAGGATACGTTATGTTTAAGTTAAGAAGTTGTGTTACGTTAGCTAAGTTAAGTTAAGTTATGTTAAGTTGGATTAAAGGTGCGTTACGTTACGTTAAGTTAAGTTAAGTTATGTTGGTTAAAAAAGTTATGTTAAGTTGCGTTGCGTTATGCTAAGGATTAGGATTATGTTACGTTAAGTTAAGTTAAGTTAAGTTATGTTAAGTTAAGTTCACACGTTAAGCTAAGTTAAGTTATGTTACATTAAGTTAAGTTAAGTTAAGTAAGTTAAGTTACGTTGCGTTAAGTTAAGTTAAGTTAAGTTAAGTTAAGTTAAGTTAGAGTTAAGTTAAGTGCTAAGTTAAGATGTTACGTTACGTTAAGTTAAGTTAAGTTATGTTAAGTTAAGTTACGTTAAGTTAAGCTAAGTTAAGTTAAGTTGCGTTACGTTAAGTTAAGTTCGTTAAGTTAAGTTAAGTTAAAAGGTAAGTTATGATTAAGTTAAGTTAAGTTGAGTTAGAGCGTTACGTTTAAGTTAAGCTAAGTTAAAGTTAAGTTAAGTTAAGTTAAGTTAAGTTACGTTAAGTTAAGTTAAGTTATGTTACGTTAAGTTAAGTTAAGTTAAGTTAAGTTAAGTTACGTTACGTTAAGTTAAGTTACGTTACGTTATGCTAAGTTAAGTTATGTTACGTTAAGTTAAGTTAGTTAAGTTAGTTGCGTTAGTTAAGTTAAGTTAAGTTATGTTAAGTTAGATTAAGTTAAGTTAAGTTGCGTTAAGGGTAAGTTACGTTAAGTTAAGTTAAGTTACGTTACGTTAAGTTAAGTTAAGTTAAGTTAAGTTAAGTTACGTTACGTTAAGCTAAGTTAAGTTATGTTACATTAAGTTAAGTTAAGTTAAGTTAAGTTAAGTTAAGTTAAGTTAAGTTAAGTTAAGTTACGTTATGTTAAGTTAAGTTAAGTTAAGTTAAGTTAAGTTAAGTTAAGTTAACGTTAAGTTAAGTTAAGTTAAGTTACGTTAAGTTAAGAAGTTAAGTTTAGGTTAAGTTAAGTTAAGTTAAGAAATTCACGTTAAGTTAAGTTAAGTTATGTTACGTTAAGTTAAAGTTAAGTTGCGTTACGTTAAGTTAAGTTAAGTTAGAGATTGCGTTAAGTTAAGTTAAGTTCGTTAAGTTAAGAAAGTTAAGTTAAGTTAAGTTAAGTTAAGTTACGTTACGTTAAGTTAAGTTAAGTTACGTTACGTTAAGTTAAGTTACATTACGTTATGCTAAGTTAAGTTATGTTACGTTTAAGTTAAGTTACGTTAAGTTAAGTTACGTTACGTTAAGTTAAGTTAAGTTAAGTTAAGTTAAGTTAAGTTAAGTTAAGTTACGTTAAGTTAAGTTAAGTTAAGTTAAATTAAGTTAAGTTACGTTAAGTTTAAAGTTAAATTAAGTTAAGTTAAGTTAAGTTAAGTTAAGTTAAGTTAAGTTAAGTTAAGTTAAGTTAAGTTAAGTTAAGTTAAGTTACGTTACGTTTAAGTTACATTAAGTTAAGTTAAGTTAAGTTAAGTTACGTTAAGTTAAGTTAAGTTACGTTACGTTAAGTTAAGTTAAGTTACGTTACGTTAAGCTAAGTTAAGTTACGTTACGTTAAGGATTTAAGTTACGTTAAGTTAAGTTACGTTAAGTTAAGTTAAGTTAAGTTAAGTTAAGTTAAGTTAAGTTAAGTTAAGTTAAGTTACGTTAAGTTATGTTACGTTAAGTTGCGTTAAGTTAAGTTACGTTAAGTTATGTTACGTTAAGTTGCGTTAAGTTAAGTTTAGTTAAGTTAGGTTAAGTTAAGTTAAGTTAAGTTAAGTTAAGTTAAGTTAAGTTAAGTTAAGTTATGTTACGTTAAGTTAAGTTAAGGTACGTTACGTTACGTTAAGTTAAGTTACATTATGTTACGTTAAGTTAAGTTAAGTTATGTTACGTTATGCTAAGTTAATTTATGTTACGTTAAGTTAAGTTAAGTTAAGCTATGTTAAGTTAAGTTAAGTTACGTTACATTAAGCTAAGTTAAGTTATGTTACGTTAAGTTAAGTTAAGTTTAAGTTAAAGTTAAGTTAAGTTGAAGTTAAGTTAAGTTAAGAAGTTAGTTAAGTTATGTTGCGTTAAGTTAGAAGTTAAAGTTGCGTTGCGTTACGTTAAGTTAAGTTACGTTAGTTCACGTTAAGTTAAGTTAAGTTAAGTTACGTTATGCTAAGTTAAGTTATGTTACGTTAAGTTAGGATTAAGTTAGAAGTGCGTTAACGTTACGTTAAGTTAAGTTAAGTTATGTTACGTTAAGTTAAGTTAAGTTACGTTAAGCTAAGTTAAATTAAGTTAAGTTACGTTAAGTTAAGTTAAGTTAAGTTACGTTATGTTAAGTTAAGCTAAGTTAAATTAAGTTACGTTAAGTTAAGTTACATTACGTTATGCTAAGTTAAGTTATGTTACGTTAAGTTAAGTTACGTCAAGCTAAGTTAAGTTAAGTGAAGTTACGTTAAGTTAAGTTAAGTTACGTTATGTTAAGTTAAGCTAAGTTAAGTTAAGTTAAGTTAAGTTAAAGAGACTGCGTTAAGTTAAAGTTGCGTTAAGTTGAGATTAAAGTTGCGTTATGTTATGCTTTAAGTTAAGTTATGTACGTTAAGTTAAGTTAAGTTAAGTTAAGTTAAGTTACGTTTTAAGTTAGAGATTATGTTACGTTAAGCCTAAGTCCAAGTTAAGTTATGTTACGTTAAGTTAAGTTAAAGTTACGTTAGTTAGGATTAATTATGCTATGTTAAGGTCACTAAGTTAAATTAAGTTACGTTAAGTTAGTTACATTATTCGACTAAGTTAAGTTATGTTAAGTTAAGTTGAAGTTATCAAGCTGAAGTTAATAAGTGAATACGTTAAGTTAAGGAGTTAAGTTACGTTATGTTTAAGTTAAGCTAAGTTAGATATTGCGATTATTAAGTTGCGTTAAGGGTAAGTTGCGTTAGATTAAGTTACGTTATGTTATGCTTGATGAGTTAAATCGTTAAGTTAAGTTAAGTTAAGTTAAGTTATTAAGTTACTTGATAAGAAGTTATTACGTTAGCTAAGTCAAGTTAAGTTATGTTACGTTAATGTTAAGTTAGTTACATTATCAAAGGTCACCTTTAGCGAGAAAATACTCGAAATCGAGATTAATTTCGTTTATTTTCAGCGACGGAAAATTAAAATCCTTGATAAATTCGCTGATGTTCAGAGTCAAAAAGTAATGTAATTCGTCGTGGTTAATTAAGCTAAGGTGGCCTTGACGACGGAAAATTCAAAATCGTGATTAAATGGTCAATTCGATAATTCGTGTTGATGCAAAATTAAAATCGTCGCTAAATGTAAAATTAGTTACTAAGGTAAAATTCCATCGCTAATCGGTGACGAAAAATTTCCGCTTAAGAATTAAGCTAAAATTCGTCATTGAAGAGCCTTTGTTTCTAGTAGTGTCCCCTCTTCCCTCTATTGATAGTTTCAAATATTATGTGATCTTTATTGATCACTATACTCATTACATTTGGCTTTACCCGCTCAGACTCAAATCTGAGGTCGTCACCATCTTTCTAAGTTTAAAGCTTTGGTGGAAACTATTTTAAAATAACCATTGTCACTCTTTACTCGGACAATGGAGGCGAGTAACACGGGCTTGGGATTCCAGCCGCTTGGCGCTTTGTCCACCCATGGCATCTTTCACCTCACATTGCCCCTTCACACCCCGGAACACAATGGGTTCTCGGAACGTCGCCATCGCCATATTGTCGAGACTGGTATCTCTCTCCTCTCTCATGCATCTCTTCCGCTGCCATTCTGGTTGTTTACCTACAAACATCGGCCTACCTCATAAATCGGCTACCAACACCCACCCTTGCTGCGGTCTCTCTACCATAAACTTTTGGCTCTCTGCCCAACTACTCCAAACTTCGTGCCTTTGGTTGTCTTTGCTACCCTTACTTCGCTCACAAAATCGCTGCTCACTCCACTCCGTGCATCTTCCTTGGTTACTAGCTCACTCAGAGTGCCTATCTCTGTTATGATCCGAGCACCACCAAACTGTTAATTTCGTGTCATGTTCGATTTGTCGAGTCTAACTTCCCAATGTCCAACCCGGCCACTCGCCATACTCGCCCAGATACCTATACTAGTGTCTCTTGGCTACCTCCTCATGAACTACTCCCGAACTCATACATACCGTCGGCTGCTCGCTTCAGTGCTTCCCCGCCAGTTTCTCCTCACACTAATCAGAATATGGTTGATCTCAGCTCATCCATACACCAACCTCAACCAACCTCTCCACTGCCCGCTACTAGTCTTGTGTCGGCTGCTCAACCCTCCTCGGCATCCAGCCCCATGCCCGAGAATAGCACTATGCCCACCTGCCCCATGCCCACTGACCTTGCTCATGTGTCTATACCCGTGCCCGCTTACCCTGCTCATGTGCCTACTGCTTCTGGAACTTCATCCATAGTTACTCGCTCTAAAAACAACATCTACAAACCATTCACCAAACTGAGTCTTTCGGCTTAACTAGCAGCGGACAGTAAACCAGCATGTGTCACTCAGGCTCTAAAGGATGTGAAGTGGTGTCAGGCCATGTCTGTGGAATATGATACGCTAGCTCTCAATGGAACTTGGGATCTGGTCCCTTCGGCAGATGCTCATAATATTGTTGGCTGTAAGTGGATCTAGCACATCAAAAGACATGCAGATGGCACCATTGATCGCTACAAAGCTCGCCTAGTAGCCAAAATATATCATCAGCAACGAGGGGTTGACTATCATGAGACTTTCAGCCCGGTAGTTAAACCGACCATTGTTCGTCTTGTTCTCTCACTGGCAGTTTGTCAAAGATGGGATCTTCTACAATTGGATATGAATAATGTCTTTCTTCAAGGCCAGCTGTCCGAAGAGGTATTCATGGCTCAACCACCTATTTTCATAGACAAGGACAAAGCTCAACATGTGTGTCGGTTTCACAAGGCTATTTATGGTCTCAAGTAGGCTCCCCGAGCATGGTACAATGACCTGCATCAGTTTCTACTTGCCTCTGGCTTCAAAAACTAGGTGGTCGACACATCGTTGTTCATTCTTCGTACAACGGGCAACATCATCCACCTCCTTTGCTATGTTGATGACATCATCATCATTGGGAACCAGCCCGTTCCAGTTCAGACTTTCATCTCCCTGCTCGCTAGTCGCTTCTCGCTCAAAGACCTTGGTGATCTTCACTATTTCCTTAGGGTTGAGGTTGTTAAGTGCCCAAGAGGTCTTCTGCTCACTCAGCGCGGGTACATTGCTGATCTCCTTGCTCACACAGGTATGACCGATGCTCACCCAGTAGCTACGCTTCTTGCTACCTCGCCTACCTTGACTTTTCATATAGGCACTGCTCTTACAGATCCGACAGAGTTTCGAGCAATGGTCGGGAGTCTTCAATATTTGTCTCATACTCGACCTAATGTTGCCTTCGCTGTCAACAAACTCTCTCAGTTTATGCATGGCCGACCACCGAGCACTGGAATACGGTCAAACGTGTTCTTCGGTACCTTTGTGACTCTATTAATGCGAGCATTCTCCTTCATCGCCAGTCTCCTCCTGCTTTCCATGCCTTCACTAATGCTGACTAGGCTGGCAACAAGGACGACTACACATCCACCAGTGCCTACATAGTCTATTTTGGAAGCAACCCGATCTCTTGGAGCTCCAAGAAACAACGCACTGTTTAAAGCAAATTATTTTTAATTAATAGAACTCCTTAATATAATACCAAAAAATATTAAATGCAACACTATTTAAGTGGTCAAGTTACCAAATTGTCCTCCTAATTTAAAAGAAAAAAACAAGCTAATAGAGTTACCAAACTGCCCTCCTTCTAATATTAAAGACAAAGTAAATATTTTGGGTTTTTTAAACTTATACCTAATTTAAATTAATTTAAACACGGTTAATTACTAATTAATTTCATTAAGTTACTAAGTGAAAAATTATATGTGTATAAATATCAGATTGTAAAAAAATCTGAGTGAATGAAAAAATCCTTCATAAAACTTCTCTTAAATTTTTTTTACCTCCAGTCAAAACTTCCAAAAAGTGTACCAATTTTGGAAACAAATCAACAAATATGGTATTGAAACGTGGACATGGACGATGATAACGATGTTACATTTACCACGGATTCACACTTTAGGGGTGAGCTTGACCCGATGAGCAGTATAGCCGTCGTGCTTTCGGCCGTGTGCCCGTGCCCATGGCATACATCTTGCTAGGCTTTAGAGATGTTAGATGCCGGGCTCTGCACTGGGCCTTCAAGTTCTAATGCCCATCTAAGCCTGGCCCGACCCATCATCACATTATGTTTTAAAATTATAAATATATTATAATTAATTAATTATACCATTACAATAACAAAAAAGAACCTTTGTTACTGCTACCTGCCTACCTTCGTTAATTATATTATTATATAGTGACTAGTCAATTATAACATTATATTATTATATAATAATTAAGTGATATACCAAATTACCAATACAAATAGCCAAAACTCAAACAAAAGGCAAAGTAAAACTTTGAAACCCTAAAATAGTAAAACCTAAAACAAATCGACTACTACCTGCCTTCCTTCGTTCCTTCGATAGCTCTACCTGCCTACGTTCGTTCCTTCGATAGCTCTACCTGCCTACGTTCGTTCCTTCGGCTCTATTAGTCTATTATATAATTACATAATACATAATGCAATTTTTGTGTATAGTCACAGTTTGGATTTGGAGGAACTAGGTGAGTAGGTGTCATGGTTCGTGTTCAATTTGTCAAGACTTTTAAAATTATGTGTAATTTTAAAAACATGAAAATCAATCGGAGAGCCCATCTAAGCCCGTGCCCGTTCAGTGCCCGTTCAGTGCCCGTTCACTGATGCCCGTGGGCTTGTCTACGGTACTGGGCTTTTTAAAATGATGCCTGTTGCTATATGGGCCTATACTGGGCATTACCAATGCCCGCGGGCTTAGGGCCCGTTCACACCCCTACTTTACGGTAATCTTTACTTTTAATTGTTCGATTTTTATCTCAAAATGTTCAATTTTTATTGTAATTTTTTTTAACAAAATTGTTTAAATGGATTTTTTTTTTATATCATGGACTGGGTTCTAGGCAGTCCCTAAAGGGTAGATTGGCCTTGGACCGGTTGTGTGGCAGTCCAATTGGGGATGGTAGGCTTACGGTCCGGTGAAGGAGCAGTCCAAATGGGGGTCTGGGCTTAAGGATCTGGTGGGTTGACAGTCACTGGGCGGGGTGTCTTGGCTTGGGACTGTTTTGGGCCAGACGGTAAGGCAGGAAGGGAGTGGGGGTCCGGTTCCTTGCAGTCTCACAAGGGTGGGCTGATTACTGCGCAGATTCACAAGGGTGGCGGGGTTAGGTCCGTTTGGCTGTTAGATGGGATCCAAACAAAGAGGAAACTTTGTTAATTTTTAAGAAGATAGGGTGGTTATGTATTAAAACATTAAAGGGGGTTATTTGTTTAAAAAATTTAAGGGGGAAATGTATAAGTTTGATTTTATTTATTTTTTTGTTTTATTTAGACTTTATTGAATACTAAATAACCCAATTGTTAATTATATTTAAAATATTATTTATGATATTTTTTTAATTTAATTTTTTGATAATTTAAAATTTTAATTATCTGTTAATAAATTTTAGCTAGTATGAGTATATTGGGTTGATCAATTGGGCGCCCATTCACCAATGAATGTAAGAACCTTTTTTATTATTTTTTACTATTTCAAAAAGTAAACCACAACTACTTCAATATTATATGTTAATCAACATATAAATACCTAAAAGGAACAAAGATAATGAATAAAGATTGACTATACTGTTTTGAACAAAAAAAAAGGAACGAAACAAGATATTCAAATATTGAAGAACAAATGGAAGATAAATGACATTGCTAAGCTTTTTATGTCTGTGGGCGTCCTGTTATACTCATGAATAGGGGTGATAATTGTGTGTTAATGGATAGATTTAGGTTAAGCTATTATCCATTATGTCAATGGATTATAACATAACTATATATTAGCTATCCATTAACACTCAATTGTCATCCCTACTCATGAATAAAATTAGTCTTTTATGGGCACCGCCCATTTATACTAGTTGAAAATTTGTTAATGCTCGTGCCCATTTAAATGTCCATGGACTAGGCAGGTAAATGTGTATTGAACCGTATCAGGTCACTGCTGCCAACTCTGCACATGATCTCCTGGTTGACTTCCATCACTGAGTTATATTCTGTGGTAGTTATCATCTTATCATTATCTATTTTGTAATCCTTATCTTCTGTATACTGTGGTTATAAATACAACAATCAAATCCCACAATCAGTAAGTGGGATTTATTTCAATTCACGTTCCTTAAGGATTTAATTTGGTATCAGAGTTGCTCGGTATCCAAAGCACAATGGCAACCATATGTGACTTGTCCTCTCCTCTCCCCACCCCAACCACTCCATCCCTGAACTCTGCTCATCACTTTCTCTCTTTAAAACTTACTGCTACTAATTTTTTATACTGGAAAACCCGAATCTTCCCCTTTCTCCGTGGTCAAAAGCTAATCGGTTTCACTGATGGCTCTCATCCTCAACCTTCGGCTCTTACTACTGTCCCAAACAAATCTGAACCCCAGCTTAACACAGCCTATCAGTTTTGGTTTGAACAAGACCAAACTGTTATGAGCATGCTCATCTCGTCCCTATCCGAATCTGTTCTTCCTATGGTAGTTGGCTGCTCTACCTCTGCCGAGATTTGGACTACTCTTTCCTCTGCCTTTGCTTCCCCTTCCCACACACGTATCCTTAACCTTCACGCTCATCTTCACGACCTCCGTCAAGACAATGACACTGTCACAGCCTACCTCCAACGTGCCAAATCTTACGCTGATGAACTCGCCGCTGCTGGTCGTCCAGTGTCGGACCCTGAGTTTAACATTTATGTTTTCCGTGGTCTAAACTCTTAGTTCAAAACTCTTGTCACCACTTTATCTACTAGAGCCGAACTCGTCTCTTACCCCGAACTCCATAGCCTTCTGCTTAGTAATGAGTTCCTGAATCGTGATCAATTCTCCTCTCTTAAAATTGCCCCCTCCACTCCCGACCCATCTCCTCCTCCAACCCCAACAGCTCATTACTCTCAGCATAGTGGTAGCACCTCTTTTCGAGGTCGCGGTCGTGGTCGTCCGTACTCTCACCCTTCTTATCCACCTACCCCACATCACTCCTTTTCTCCTCGTCCCCCTTGCACCACCTGTGGTCGTACCAATCATGTCACTGTAAACTACTTCTACACTCAGCCTGGGCTTCTGCCCACTCCACCCTCTACCTCGACTTACTCTCCTCAGGCTCATTTGGCTCATTATCAGTCCCCTCCGACTCCGTTCACTTGGTTTCCTGATACGGGTGCCACTCATCATGTAACACCCGATCTCGCTAGTCTATCTCAATATGATGACTATCATGGCATGGATACTCTTAATGTTGGAAGTGGTAAACCTCTCTCCATCAGACATATTAGTTCTTCGTCTATACCCTCCAACTCTCGTTCTTTTAATTTACCATATGTCTTTCATGTTCCTTCTCTTTCTAAATCCCTTCTTTCTGTTCAACAGTTTACTAAGGATAATAATGGTTTCTTTGAATTTCATCCTTCTTTTTTTGTGTCAAGGATCAGGTCACCAAGCAAACGCTTCTCACCGGTCCGAGTAATGGAGGTCTTTATTCGCTAACTTCCGTGCCTCCGTCAGCTTCCCTGTCCGAAAAAGTCTCGTTTGATTGTTGACATCGGCGTCTCGGTCATCCGCATCTCAAGATTCTACGTCAAATTATAAATAGGAATAGTTTGTCTTGTTCTTCCTCTCCTTCTTGTACTTTGTGTAATGCTTGTCAACTCAGCAAGTCTTCTAGGTTTCCACTTTTTGCAAATAAGACTTGTAGTACTTCAGTGCTTGAACGGGTATATACTGATGTATGGGGTCCCTCTTATTATCCCTCTCAATTATACCATGAGTCTCACACTTCATCATTTAACATAATTCATATAAGGACTTATATATGAAAGACAATGGTTTCCATTCTAATCAAGATTAGCATGTTATATCTCTAGTATAACACTATATCAAAAGTCATCATTTCATTAACATGTTATATTTCTTATCATAACATTTCATCAAGTAATCATCATCTCATGTAAATCATATTATTAACCACTTAGCACAACAATTCATATAAGTGCTCGTAAATAAACATGTGTAACAAGAAACGTAAATCGGCTGTTACAACCAAGATCCGGTCAATGCCCAACCAAACTTGCCATGGGATTCATCCTCAAACCAAAATCCGGGTTCAACACCCAACTGATCATACCTTGGGTTTCATCCTCAAATGATCACAACTCACCAGTTTCCCTTAATGAGTACTCGTTACATTCATCCAATCCCCGGATGAGAAATAGGAGCTCGAAATTAGGCTAGATGGCTCTATCTCGAGACCACATCCCACTATTGGCCAAATAGTGAGGAGAAAGGGAACCAATGCAACGATTCATAGCGAATGTTCCCAAAGACTATGAATCGTCCCATTGCCGACACTACGACCAAACCGCCAGCTGGACTCAAATTCAAGCACATGTAATATATACTCACATGCTCAAACAAAGGAAAAGTACAACACACCGTACTAATCCAATGAAGTAGATATTTACTTTTAAATCACATAGTTATGCATTTCTTATGTTAACTAACACATAAACACATTAGAGCAATATTATCAAGTCTCTAATACACAAGTGTTCTTCATACACTTATAAACGCTCGGAGGCTTAACCTCCATCAAAACTACCCCAAATTCCGAAGGATCTCAATATGTGATACACTATATCATATTAGTCCAATGATCGACTCCGTTGAGTCATTTCTAATATTTTCATATTTGAAGGCATAGAAGCTATTTGCATCATAGCCCTCATATTATTCATTACTATGTTCTTAGGGTTAACAACATTATGTAACCCAACAATTCATACCTTCCCAACAACAACCCCAAATCATCATTTATAAGTCAACACTTTAATATTTAAAGTCAACCATCACATTTCAAACATGTATCTCATGTTAACATTTAATCAAGCATGCTTTCATTCAAAATAATCATTTATCCAAACAAGATGTAAATTCATCTAGCATACTCATAATCAATATATAAATCCATCTAGCATGCTCATAACCTTCAATTCATGAATTATTGTTGACCAACATGCTCTTATATGCATAAAAGTCAACTCAACCCAATAAAGTCAAGCATAACATTTTATTCATGAAATCCATAATGACAATTCATTATACATGTTCATAATCAAAAATTCATTAATTCGATAGCATCATACTCTCATATGCATGATAGTCAACTCTTATTCTTAAAAATCAAACGAAACATTCAACATGTAATTCATTGTAAAAGTTCTTCTTCATGCTTACAATCAAAAATTCATCAATTAGATGGAAACATACTCTCATATGCATAATAGTCAACTCTTATTCTTAAAAGTCAAACGAAACATTTAAACATGTAATTCATTATAAAAATCTTCTTCATGCTTATAATAAAAAATTCATCAATTAGATGGCAACATACTCTCATATGCATAATAGTCAACTCTTATTCTTAAAAGTCAAACGAAACATTCAAACATGTAATTCATTATAAAAATTCTTCTTCATGCTTATAATAAAAAATTCATCAATTAGATGGCAACATACTCTCATATGCATAATAGTCAACTTTTATTCTTAAAAGTCAAACGAAACATTCAAACATGTAATTCATTATAAAAATTCGTCTTCATGCTTATAATAAAAAAATCATCAATTAGATGACAACATACTCTCATATGCATAATAGTCAACTCTTATTCTTAAAAGTCAAACGAAACATTCAAACATGTAATTCATTGTAAAAATCCATCCTTCATGCTTACAATAAAAAATAGAGATTCAACAAGTATACTTCCAAACTCCCAAACATATATCCATTTATAATTCTAACAATTCATAACATCCAATAAACTCCAAAAATCATGTACATCATCAATAACTCATTTACTTCATCAACTTATAATCAATAACCCATTTACTTCATCAACTTATAATCATATACTCATCATATCAAAGTCCAAGCTTACACAATGAACCTTCCTATCATGCATCACAAATCATAGAAATCAACCTACACATGTTTCTTAGCAAGTTCACTCTTACTCAAAATAAAATCGCACAAAGCATGCATGTGTACTCATTGACCTCAAATAGCACCCTTGTTTTCCTTAGGGTCAATGAGCACCAAAAATCATATAAGAAGAGTATAGTAGCTTACCTACAATCACCACTTCAAGCAACTAAAACAACCATGCAAAGGGTGGAATGGGTTCTCCTCATCTTCCTCTTCACTTCTATGGTTTGGATTTGTAGATGGACTCCTCAAGCCTTGGCCACCATTGTTGAACACTCAAGAACCTCTCAAGAACTCTCTCAAACCTTCAAGGAGTATTCAGCCACGTTTTTGGAGGGAGATGACAGAAAATGGGAGGCTTAGTGGGTGTATTTGGTCACCCTATGGCTGAAAATGTGAGTGGGAGGAGTGGTCAATGCATGTTGATTCATGTTGATGTCTCTCCTTGCCAAGTGCCTTCCATGCACTCAAAACTCCCACAAGATGTAAGGCATGCAATGGTTGATAGTTAGGATGGTTTAAGAACTGAATATGGGGAGTTTATCATTAAGGGTAGGTGTGTGATTGACCAAAAAGAAAGTCTAACACACAATGAGTGGTCAACTATAGTAGACCAGAATTTGGGTCATTTTACAAAATGTTCTTGTACCGAAATACACGTCCTAAAATTACACAAAAGGTATGGTTAGAAATCTCTATGAGTCTAGTTTCTAACGCATCAAACGGATCCTAATTCCGAGTTTCCTACACAAAGTTATGGCCAAAATACTACAGACCTATCGTGGCCTTCGGAAATACGCGAATTTCCGAAAATCAAACTCGAGCGTGTGTAAACGTTTACACGACCACTCAAAAATAATTCTAAGTTAATTCCCCAAGGTCCCCTAGTCATCTAGGGTCAAAATAATACCAACCAAAAAAATCATACAAAGAAGAAGAACGACAAAAAGTAAAATAGCAATCAAACCGTCGATTCGACAAGCATTCAAACAAGATTTAAATCATGTTAAGGATGTTATGAATGATCTCTAATACTTATATATATGCATCCATCTAGAATTCTAACTTATCTAAACATGTTATTTAATTATCATGTAAAGATCTAGGACCAAATCGAGGTCAGGAACACAAAACCCGAGTAAACTCTCAATCGCGTCGCATTTCGACTATCGTCGAGTTACGACTTGTGACTTTAGCAAGTTAACAACTAAATGGAATCTCTTAAAAGTGTTTTGGTCTTAATGTGATCTCTCATACACATCTAGACTCTCTCACAAACCAAACAAGCGATCAACAAGAGAAGAAGTGCGAGCATTGCACGCAATTCAAGTTAACCGGGAATCGGGGTCTTACAAAATTAATTAAGCATAATAATCCTAAGTTGCAATTCCTTTGCAACAAGAAAAATGGAGAATGAATAAATACTTGCCCCCAATTGAGACTTGGACAGTGCACCTAAGACCTCATAGTAGCAATTTCTGAAAATACTTACTCGTTCATTAACTGGAAAGGAAAGATCTTAGCCATTAAACATGGCTAAAGTTTTACTTACAATCGAGAAAAAAATCAACAACTTCGCAAGTGTTCTGAAAGGAAGAAATTAAACTACCCTATCAATCTCCAATTTAAACCTTAATATGTTTGTGTTACAGTGCAAGAAAAAGAGTGAGCCTGTGAATCAGAGAGTGTGAGTGAGTGAGAGAGAGAGAGAGAGAGCGAGTGAGTGTGTGATTGAGAGATCCCGCCATCCTTCATTTATAGCTATCTCTCTTAACTGCTCCAGCCATTTCCCCTAAAAAAATAGAGGAAACGACCCTTTTTTTCTCGTCATCCATTAGCAGAGCAGTTTCTGACCAAGTCTTCACGATCATTTCCCAATATTTACAAAGGGGAATGAATTTGAGGAAAGAAACTAATAATTATAGGGATATTCTTATTTACAGAACTGCCAAAAATGATCGATGTCACAAATACCCTCCACTAACTCTTTTCAGTCTTGTAAGAGGACGCACTCTGCTAATTGCTCCCGCTATAGTGTTTCCTGGCTTAGCAAATGCCCATTCGGTACTTGAATTTTCCCCTTGATCTACCTTTGTTTCTTCTTTTCTTCCATCCATCTTCCTTAAGACCTGTGAACACCAAGGATGCAAAATACCCATGAAAGTACAACATTTCCCTTAAAATCAAAGTGCAAAACCATATTAAATGTCGTACTTATTTAAAGCTATCACCCAACCAACCAGTACTCAAGACGGAAGACAGAGCTCATAAAGGGATCGTCACCACCGTCACTCACCTATCACAGCTCACAAAGAATCTGGGTGAGGGAAGAAAGAAATCTACCAAGGATTTCGGGTACAGGACCGAAGGAGGAATATGGTATCTTACTGGTTTTCTCTCATTCACTGCACTCTGTTTTCGCCCTGCTCTCCTCTGCAAATTCCAACAAATTCCAAAAGAGCCCCTCTGTTAAAACAGCAAGCAAAGGACGGGCCGCCAAGAATTTTGGGCTAGGCTGAATTTGGGCTTAGGGAGAAAATAATTAGAAGGCTGCCACTCAAGGTTTTGGGCCTCCACAAATTCTAACATCTATTAACTATGTATTTAAAGTCTTCTTTTTTTTTTTCTTCTTTGGAGTTCCATATAGAGACAGGTCAAAACCCATCTTACGTACATGGAAAAGTAAAGAGGTCAGCACAATGAACTCCCTTCCTTCCCCTTCCCAACCAAAACTAATAAAAGTAAATAGAAAAACAAATATAATTGGAAATAACTTTTATCTCAAATAAAATATTCCATTCGTCTATAGGTTATTGTAATGTTTGATCCGACATATGATTTACAAAAAAAAAAAAAAGAAGAATTAACTTGATTATTAATATCGGTATAGTATTTAGATTTTTTAAAAAAAATATATGTGTAGGTGGGACAATTATTAAAGTACTAAGAGAACGAAAGGATAAAATCATAAATGTATTTTCCTTAAAAATATATTTACAAACAAGATAAATTTTTTTGGAACACATGCACCTTCACGTTTTAGACACGCGAGGTATAGGGACGAGGAAGAGGGTCACCCGAGTTGGATTATCCAAGATGGATACTTCACATTCATATCGACTAGGATTCCTTCCGTACACTTGTCCGATCAGGGAGCAAGGCTGCCCGAGTAGATGGATATTCATCTTATACACAACGGCGTGATAACTCTCAAGTTTGAGTTTTCTGCCATGACTCCGTCAGTTACGTGGCCATCACACATTTACGGTCATATAGGCCTAATATCTCTCGATAATAACGGTTGAGCCCAGATTCTGCTCCCAAGGGGGCTATATATACTTTACAATATTCTATTGAAAAGGTAGACTCATTTTAACTGGCTGAAACCTTCTCAAACAGTTTTCACACCTATGTGTTGACTAATTTTTACATCGGAGTGTATTTGCAGGGAAAGTCCCTGCCTAGTTCACAGTTATCTTTGATTTTTTTGACAGGTTTGGGCCTTAAAGTCACTGATAGATAGAAAGCCAGGTATCCAAATATTAAAGCCCAGTGTATCCACACAATTTGGATACATCAGTTGGTTCCATTACCTGGAAACGAGTTTTTTAATGACTTTTAAGCTATCTCCATGGCTGCAAATGGTGTTAATGGTTTTAACCTACCAGAGGATGGACACAAGGCTACTCCTAGTGTCGAAGTTCAAGCCAAAAATTTGTTACCCCCTCCACCGCCTCCACATGATGCTCGTCATCAGATTAATCAAAGGCGAGGTCTAGAATCGTTGGCCAGAAGTTTTGTGGCTGCTATTGGTTTAGCCAACGAGTTCCGGGTGGAGGCTCTACGTCAACGGGCGTTGTACTTGGAACAAATGCATCAACTAAATAAGTAGTTGATTGCAATGGGTAAGCCTTCATTACCTATCGAACTGGAGCCTCTTCCAACTGTGCCCGCTCATAGTTAGGCGGTCAGTATATCTAGACTAGGAAGAGACCCCTAGAGGCTAGTTCAAGTTCCATCACAACCCTGTGAGCAGGAATCAAACAGGGGACGTAGTCCGTTTGGGGGACGGGCTACTCACAAAGCTGTTCCAAGTGTGCACTCTCGCCTCGGCCCTCGAGCACGGGAGGATTTAACCCAATCACGTCGCCACCCATGATCTCCATCACCGTGCAGGTCACATGCTCACAAACACTGTTCACCATCTCCACGACGATCGTATGTTCGCCGGTATCGTTCACCATCACCAAGGGAATCACATGCTCAGAGACATCGGTTACCTTCCTACCGCTAGTATAGGGGAAGGCAAGAGTTACCACCCCTCAATAATGACTAGCAAAACAAGGTGGGAGAAATCCCAGATCAAGTGCAGCATGCCGTGGGAGGCCCCCAGGCACAAGTAGCGCAAGCCGTGGGTATAGCTCATGCCATGGGAGGTATGAGACCCCCAAAGGCCCATCATTTGCCCAGTATACAGCATCAGCCTACCTATGGCCAGGCCGTTGCAATAAACGCACAGGAGTTCGAGGAGTTGAAGTTGTGCATGTAGGCATGGGAGCAAGGCAAGGCCTTGGAGGGCAATTTTATGCACACTGTAGCTAGCCCTCTGGCTCCATGGATACAAAATGCTCCTCTAGCTCAGGGCCTCATCTTTCCCAATATCAAGGAGTACACAGGGAAGACCAAAGCAAGGGAATGGTTGATGTCCTTTGAGTCTTAAATTGGCCTGGTTACCTCTAATGAAGCATTGAAGATTCAGGCATTTGTGGGCTCGCTGCAAGGAAAGACTTTGGCCTGGATGGGAGCTCTTCCCTATAGATCGATTAACAATTGCATGGATTTGCGAACAAAGTTTCTAGCCGATTTCGGGACTTCGGGAGTAATTGCAAAGACAAGGGCAGACTTGTCCTAAATCAAGCAGAGAGCCCATGAATCTTGTTCCAGTTACTTGGAGGGGTTCATGAAAATGCTCGATCAAGTGCCTGGCTTGTCCGAGCAGGAGGTCACTTTGTGTGTTTGAAATAGGCTTGCTCGAAGGAGAAGGTGGCATGGGGTTAGAGATGAGTATGAGGGAGCCCAAGACGCAGGCATAAATACTGATGCGGGCTCAGAAATAGTGTGCGGGAGAGACCTCAAAAAAGGAAAAAAGAAGGAAAGCACATATATCGGGGGAAATGGCAACGCTAGCAAGATCAGCGGCCAGAATGTAGGGGAAGGTTATAACATAAATAAGTCACGGTATGACCGCCCCAGAGGTTAATATCTTTTGTACTGTTTGAATTAGATCTGTAAAAATAGATTGGATTCATAAGACTATTATTTAAAAAGGTAGATCTTGGTTTCTTCTCATCAGAATTATATATTGTCGAATAAGATTACTAATGTTTAAGGATTGGTTTGTTGTTGGGTTAACAGCAGAGTTATGTTTGCTGTTGTGGATTCAGAACAGAAGATATAAGATAGAAAAGCAAGTACTGAATCCATAAGCAAAACATAAAATTTCATGCAATCAAAGAATATGCATACAAAAGCAGATAGACATGAAGTGAAGTTGTCTTGAACAAGTTCTCATTTAGATCAAAATACAATAGATTACAACGAGGATCTAATGATTACAAGATTCAATACAACTTCTGGTGACTTAACTACTCATAGCAAGCAACTAATATAAACACCTGATACATTTTAAAATAAAAATGTTACAAGGAGATGTCTATGAAGACCATGGACCAAAACTGTTTAACCGATTGCCAAAACAAAATAGTGGTCTGAATCAAGTGGCTGAGCCAAAGAGGGAACATGGCTCATCTTCTTCTCCTCATTAGTAGGTTTTCTCTATCCACGGTGCGCTGCACAAACACGATCTAGATTTTCTAGATATCGGTTCTAGTGCAGGCACTCATCCTCGGAGGTTTGAGAGGGGAAATCCGAGGAGAATCACGTTTAGCTCAATGAAGATGTGAGGTTCTTCTAAAAGGGAAGGAGCATTCAAACGTGATCGTGATCATAGAGAAATGGAAGAGGTATGCTAAAAGGTTGTTGAGGTAAATCTTCATACAAGAGGAATCCTGAAAACTAACCAAACAACTTTTGGTGGATAGGATGGGTAATACCAAGTTGTTGAGAGAGAAACTTGATCGAAGACTAAGCATACTCCTAAGCAACATTTTGAAAAAGAAAAGAACATGTATCAGTGTCTATCATAGTGTTTGGAAGTAGTTTGCAAATAATAGAGATGAAGAAGGAATGTCTCTATAAATACTCGTAGAGGCAAGACGAAGGACCGGTTAATGAGAAATATTCATTAAGATCGAAGAGTCCTTTCAACCACTCATTAAAGTTCTAAGGAATAGCATGAGATAGATTGTTTAATTTCTAGATATTTGGTAAAGTTTCTCCTTGGAAAGCTAAAAAGTTTTTGAAAAGACAAAACAACTTTCTTGAAAAGATAAAAAGTTTTTGATGCGACAAAACAACTTTTCAGTAAGATTTTGACAAAAAACAACTTTTTCAGAAAAATGTTTGATTTTGACAAAATGACTTTTCTGAAAAATGTTTTCAAAAAGACGTCCACTTTTTCAAACTATTTTTTTTTACCGAAAATATAAGAAATTGTCTTTTACTTTAGGACATAGTCAGTTTCAAAAAGCTTAACCTCTACCTTTATAGATGAAGCAAAAATACCCTTGTATATTGCTTATTGTCTACTAAGGTGAAAACTCCTATAAGTCAGCACGTAGAACTGAGCTTATGAAGTGTAACAGAACAAGATCCATCGACAAAGGTGAAGGGTTGATATTTACGAAGAAAGTATAGGTCTGTGATAACAATTATCAACAAGACAGAATGATATCAAACCAGTTGAATAAAGTAAATCATACTTAACAGAATATATAGAGATCAAAGGAGCAAAGTATGATAAACAAATATTCAAGCAATATATCTGCAGAAAGAAGATAGAAAGAACAGAGAAAGTAGATTTAAATGTTATGCAGTGATGATATACTCATGATCCTAGTTATCAAAAAAATCGTTGAGACAAAACAAGGTCGTATATCAGAAACCAGAGGAAATGAGAAATGATTGAGAAGAATAAATAGTTATCTGCAAATCAGTCAATCATAGTATCATATGCTTTAAGAGGAGAAATAAAATTTTGCTTAGAGATCTTTGATAGAATCTACATTCCTTAACAAGAATCAAGAAGATCATTAGCAACATTTTATGAGCTTTAGAAGCTTTAGAAAAATCTAGATACTAGGAATAAGTTTTTCAAATAACTAAGAAATATAGGAAGAAGGATCTGGATTTTGAATTTCTTATTCTCCCTTGATCTTACGTGCCCAAAGAGGAGAAAAGATCAAATAAGAGGATTGAGCACTAGATAGGGGATGTACCTTAAGTGACAGTCGTATTCAGATTGAGGAAGATGTTCTTCAGAAAGATGCCTGTGGAATCTGAACTAATATGTCTGTTATACTTGATAGATGTTGCCTAAAGAATAGATTTCCTTTGCAACAACTTATAATGTCTTTAATTCGTATTTCTTAGAAATTGATTGCAAATAGCTCTTTGAAATATAGGCCAAGTTCCCAGAAACTGAATATCATATAACAGAGGGGTCATCAATCAATGTTTCATGAAATGGAGTTTTTTACTCTTAACCTTTTTCATAAGAAGAAATAAGAATCTTTAAAATTCTTTCACGCTAAAGTTACAGAATTTTGAACTAAAAATTTCTCTCGAGAGGGTGTTGGATTGATAATCAATTGTTAGTCTTATGTCAAGAGAATTTGAATTAGGGTCATTTAAAGTGAAGCATCCATCGGAGTTTTGTACATCTGAGAAAGTTTTATTCACGGTGTCAATTGAAGTGTACTTCTGTCACATGAATAAATTTCTCATATTCAAGCAAGGAATCATCATAGGAATTGCCTAACTCAAGAAATTTTTGAAAACAAATTAGTTTTTCAAAGTGAACATGTTTTCAAAAATATTTCTCATGAAATCCTTGTCAAAAGAGTTTTTGAAATATGAGAGAGAAAAACATTTTCTTTTGACATGCATTTGGTGTGAGCAATCGAGGATCAAACTCTCAGGTGGTTAGACCTGACATATATAGCTTACAGAGCTTGGCTATGATACCAAATGTTGGTCCATAATGATGTTCAAATAAGCTAGAGGCGGGGTGAATAGCCTATTATGCAAGTTTAAAACTTTTCTTTTTGAATTCATAAAGTGTATGTTTTAAAGGCATAGGTAGTCAGTATATCGAGCATGTCTGCTAGTAACAAGGAACAACAGACTTGCTCTCAGCAGAGTAATGAACTCTACTGGTGAACTACAAGTAAATCAAAAGCCTGTTTGAAAAAGTTTAAGCAGCGGAAATTGTAAGGCTTAGATTCAGAGAAGTATTAAGTGGCTGTACACGAATATATGTTCGTAACAACACCACACTTAATCCTTCTTCCAAATGCAGATTTAGGAAGTCATGAGAGATTGGCTTTTCAAAGGATTAATCAATTTATGAAAGCTCATAGAGAAGTAAAGACTAAATAATCAAAGATGAATCATTTGAAAGAACTTTTGAATTTATTCAAGGATAAATTACAAAATACATCAACCTAGACTCTCTATATAAAATTTATGTCCTCGTCATTCCAAGCCTTAATCCTTACTTAATTATTCATAGACAAATTTCTTAAGTAAAGAGAGCAATAGAAGACGACAACGAGAAACAGATATGAGAAGACAATTTTTAAGGTTGTTCAGATAAAGAATATCTGAACAACTGAGTGCAAAACACTCGACTTCTTATGATGATTGAATATTGCACAATCGACATCATTTATATAGGAATACAAATATGAAGATATGAATGCAGTATTTACAGACAGCTCGTCATCTTCCTTGGGCACCATCTGAAATCTATCCTCAAATCGATCCAAGAGCTTGACCTCTAACTTTAGGAATAAAGTCCTGAAGCTCTGTTAGAGGCTGAATTCTTCGAAGAAGGGTGAAGAACTCAAATCAAGAATTGGGTTCTTGACCAAGACACCGGTCTCTGTCTATCAAAGTTTCTGATCTCTCTCTTCTTCTCCAATTCTTTTGTTCTTAATAATCCACACAGTGTGTTTTCTAAGGCCTGGTTTTGCTCACTGCAATCTTCTGTGGAGATCTGAGATGCGTTGGTGAAGACGATCTCTTGTAGATCTAATAGTTTTGTCGAACTGGTTCTTGTTGCAGATGTATTCGAATCACTTTGTGTGATCCGATCTATGAATACTATTTCTTTGAAGAAGAAGGGGGATTTCTTTAATAGACCAGGGCCAATTTGATCGTTGTGGGATGAAGATAGATTTTCTATCCTTTTGAAATAACGTCATTGTTGCAAACTATCGAATAGAGATGTTGTTCAATGAATCTTTGACTCTTGGGTAAAAGCTTTGGCCTGCAGATCATGGAATTGTTACCTGTCAAACTGTATTGATAAGTCTCTAAAAAGTGAGTCTGAATCATAACTCACTATCACGTGGTCTATCCAATAAAGTGGATTTTTTTGATTTTTCCAAACCACGTGAGCGAAAGAGAAGATCTTGCATCATCAGGGATGTCAAGCTTCATAAAGATTTGAGTGACTTTTGAGGCTTGAATTTTTTTGTCTTTTCTTGATCTACTGCAGTCATGTCTCTTTGTAGCACATGCATGTCCAAGTCTACTGGTGAAATGTTCAATCCCGACACTACTAGAAAGCGTGCCTTCAGCGACGAAATTTTCAGCGACGGAAATTGAGCATCAGCGACGGAATTTTTCGTCGCTGAAAGTCGCCTTTAGCGACAGAAAATTCCGTCGCTGAATATTAATTGAAATTAAATTCTGAAATATTCAGCGACGGAAAATTCCGTCGCTAAAGGTGACCTTCAGCAACGGAAAATTCCGTCGCTGAATATTTTAGAATTTAATTTACAATTTATATTCAGCGACGGAATTTTCCGTCGCTAAACTGAATATAAATTGTAAATTAAATTCAAATGAAAGATAAAATATCAATAATATTTGAAATTAAATTGAAATTAAATTAAATTAATATTTGAAATGTTAATTTAATGAATGATAAAATATCAATAATATTTGGAATTAAATTGAAATTAAATTAAATTAATATTTGAAATGTTAATTTAATAATATAATATCAATAATTAAAATGATTAGCATCAATATAATTACAAAAATTAAAACATTCACATTACAACTTAATTTAACTTAACGTAACGTAACTTAAATATCAATAATATTAAATTTAACATTTCAATAATTTAACATTTCAAATATTAAATTAAATTAATATTTGAAATGTTAATTTAATAAATGATAAAATATCAATAATATTTGAAATTAAATTGAAATTAAATTAAATTAATATTTGAAATGTTAATTTAATACTATAGTATCAATAATTAAAATGATTAGCATCAATATAATTACAAAAATTAAAACATTCACATTACAACTTAACTTAACTTAACTTAATTTAACTTAACGTAACGTAACTTAATTTAACGTAACGTAACTTAACGTAACGTAACGTAATGTAACATGAAAACATGCTACGCCTATTGACGAAATGGTATAATAGAGTACGATGGACCATTATAACATGAAACACGATACGCCTATTGGCGAAATGGTATAATGGAGTACGATAGACCATTATAACATGAAAACCCACTATGCCTATTGGTGAAATGTTATCACTACTAGAAACTATGCCTTCAGCGACGGAATTCTCAAGGACGAATTATTCGTCGCCGATTAATGAAATTTAACACTAGCGACGGACCTTTAAATTTCCATCAATGAATTTTAATTGCATATTAGCTTACGATTTCATCTGACACCGTCGGCGAAACCTTTAGCGACTTTTAATTTAGCATCAAGGACGGAATTGAACATCGTGAATTTGTCATGATTGATGACTTTCCGTCGCTAAAGGTGACCTTTAGCGTTTAATTTTCCGTCGCCGAAAATAAACCCGAAATTAAATTTGAAATATTCAAATATAAAAATAAAGGTGACCTTCAACCAATTAAAATTCCGTCGCTGAATATTTAAATTAATTTTATATTTCGCCGACGAAAATTGTCGCTAGCACCTTTAAAATCACGCTAAAATAAATTGAAAATTAAATTCTAATTAATATAAAATATCAATAATATTTGAAATTAAATTGAAATTAAATTAAAATAATATTTGAAATGTTAATTTAATAATATAATATCAATAATTAAAATGATTAGCATCAATATAATTACAAAAATTAAAACATTCACATTACAACTTAACTTAACGTAACGTAACGTTAACTTAAATTGAAATTAAATTAAAATAATATTTGAAATGTTAATTTAATAATATAATATCAATAATTAAAATGATTAGCATCAATATAATTACAAAAATTAAAACATTCACATTACAACTTAACTTAACTTAACTTAACGTAACGTTAACTTAAATTGAAATTAAATTAAAATAATATTTGAAATGTTAATTTAATAATATAATATCAATAATTAAAATGATTAGCATCAATATAATTACAAAAATTAAAACATTCACATTACTTAACTTAACTTAACTTAACGTTAACGTTAACTTAAATTGAAATTAAATTAAAATAATATTTGAAATGTTAATTTAATAATATAATATCAATAATTAAAATGATTAGCATCAATATAATTACAAAAATTAAAACATTCACATTACAACTTAACTTAACGTAACGTTAACTTAAATTGAAATTAAATTAAAATAATATTTGAAATGTTAATTTAATAATATAATATCAATAATTAAAATGATTAGCATCAATATAATTACAAAAATTAAAACATTCACATTACAACTTAACTTAACGTAACGTTAACTTAAATTGAAATTAAATTAAAATAATATTTGAAATGTTAATTTAATAATATAATATCAATAATTAAAATGATTAGCATCAATATAATTAAACAAATTAAAACATTCACATTACAACTTAACTTAACGAAACTTAACGTAATTTAACGTAACGTAACGTAACTTAACTTAACGTAACGTAATGTAATGTAACGTAACGTATCGTAACTTAACGTAACGTAACTTAACTTAATGTAACTTACCGTAACGTAACTTAACTTAACTTAACTTAACTTAACTTAGCGTAACTTAACTTAACTTAACTTAACTTAACTTAACTTAAACGTAACTTAACTTAATATAACTTTACTTATCTTAACGTAACGTAACTTAACTTAGCTTAACGTAACGTAACTTAACTTAATTTAACTTAACTTAACTTAACTTAACTTAGCTTAACTTAACTTAACGCAACATAACTTAACTTAGCTTAACGTAACGTAACTTAACGTAACTTAACTTAACGTAACGTAACTTAACTTAACTTAACTTAACTTAACTTAGCTTAACTTAACTTAACTTAACTTAACTTAACTTAACTTAACTTAACTTAACTTAACTTAACTTTAACTTCTAACTTAGCTTAACGTAATCTAACTTAACTTAACTTAATAACTTAACTTAACTTTAACTTAACTTAACTTAACTTTAACTTAACTTAACTTAACTTAACTTAACTTAACTTAGCTTAACGTAACGTAACTTAACTTAACTTAACTTAACTTAACTTAGCTTAGCTTAACTTAACTTAACTTAACTTAACTTAACTTAACTTAACTTAGCTTAGCTTAACTTAACTTAACTTAACTTAACTTAACTTAACTTAACTTAACTTAACTTAACTTAACTTAACTTAACTTAACTTAACATAACTTAACTTAACTTAACTTAACTTAACTTAACTTAACTTAACTTAACTTAACTTAACTTAACTTAACTTAACTTAACTTAACGTAACATAATTTAACTTAGCTTAATGTAACGTAATTTAACTTAGCTTAACGTAACGTAACTTAATTTAGCTTAATGTAAATTAACTTAACTTAGCTTAACTTAACGTAACGTAACTTAACTTAGCTTAATGTAACGTAACTTAACTTAATTTAAACGTAACATAACATAACATAACTTAACTTAACTTAGCTTAACTTAACTTAACTTAACGTAACTTAGCTTAACTTAACTTAACTTAACTTAACTTAACTTAACTTAACTTAACTTAACGTAACTTAGCATAACTTAACATAACTTAACTTAACTTAACTTAACTTAACTTAACTTAACTTAACTTAAATTAGCTTAACTTAATGTAACGTAACTTAACGTAGCTTAACGTAACATAACTTAACTTAACTTAAACGTAACGTAACTTAACTTAACTTAACTTAGCTTAACATAATGATGGACCATTATAACATGAAACACGATACGTCTATTAGCGAAATGATATAATGGAGTACGTATAGACCATTATAACATTGAAAACACGCTAATTTATGGTACGTAATGGAGTACGATGGACCATTATAACATGAAACAATTTTATACATCTAATTACGGAAATGGTATAATGGAGCAATTTACGATAGACCATTATAACATGAAAACACGCTACGCCTATTGACGAATCCTTATAATGGAGTAAATTGACAGACCTGTAACATGAAAACACGCTACGCCTATTGGGGAAATGTTATACTTAGTACAAGAAACCATTATAAATGAAAACACGCTATGCCTACTTGGCAAAACGCAACTTAACTTAACTTCTAACTTAAACTTAACTTAACTTAACTAATTAACTTATAATTTAACGTAAATACAACTTAACTTAACTTAACGTAACGTAACTTAACTTCTAACTTAACTAACTTAACTTAACTTAACTTAACTTAAATTCAACTTAACTTAATCCTAACTTAACTTAACTCTAACTTAACTTAACGCAATGTAAGGTAACTTTAACTTAACTTAACTTAACTTAACGTAGCGCTTAACTTAACTAACTTAACTTGACTTAAATGTAACACTTAACGTAACGCATAACTTAATCCAAACCTAACTTAACAACTTAATAACGAATTAACTTCTAACTTAACTTTCTTAACGTAATTAACATTAAACTTAACTTAAACTTAACTTTAACTTCTAACTTAACTTAATCTCCTAACTTAACTTAACTTAACTTAACTTTTAATTAACTTAACTTAACTTAACTTAACGTAACGTAACGTAATCTAACTTCTAACGAATTAACTTGAACTTAACTTTAACTTTAACTTAACTTAACTTTAACTTAAACGAACTTAACTTAACTTAACTTAATTTAACTTAACTTAACTTAACTTAACTTAACTCTTAACTTAACTTAACCCTTAACTTAACTTTTAACTTAACTTAGAACTTAACTTAACTTAACTCAAACTTCTAACTCTAACTTAACTCTAACTTAACGCAACTTTAACTTAATGCAACGTAACTTAACTTAACTTAAATGGAATGTAATCCTAACTTTAACTTAACTTAGTACCCAATCCCATCCTTAATTTAACTTAACGTAACGCAACTTAACTTTAGCTTAACTTAACGTTTTAACATAAAACGTAACATAACATAAACATAACATAAATCTCTTAACTTAACTTTAATCCTAACTTTCTTAACGTAATTTAACTTTTTAACGTAACTTTAACTTAACTTAACGTAACGTAAGTTAACTTAATTTAACTTAACTTAACGTAATGTAAAATGCATTTGTAAATTTAAAATAAATAATGTTTTGGAATATTTTTGTTTTTGTAAAATCCCTTTGTGTGTGTGTGTGTGTGTGTGTGTATATATATATATATATGTATATATAGGAAATATTATAATCATTTTAATGAGTGATATTTTATTATTAAAGTAATATTTGAAATGTTAATTTAATAATATAATATCAATAATTAAAATGATTAGCATCAATATAATTACAAAAATTAAAATATTCACATTAATTTATATATTTAAGAAAATAATAACAAAATTATATAAATTGAGTAAATTTGATTTAAATTAATAAAGTGAAATTATATAAATAGAGTAAAATTATATTCTGTAATTAATAAAGTGTCATTTAAAGAGTACAATTAAAAAAATGAAGATATACAAGTATCATTTTATTACTAATAAACTATTAAAGTTGTTATTTTCTTAAAAAAATGACTTTTAAACGAAGACTATTTACCCAAAAAGAAGAAAATATTTGAAATTATAAAAATATAATTTCAAGTCAATTAATAATCATGTTTCCGAAAAATTAAAACTCCCTCCACCGGCAACCCCAAAATTAGTCTACCGCCAAATCCAAAAACAATCTTCCCTTTCTTTTTCGCTGAATGTGGGCGGGAGTGAACAAAATATTAACCGCCAAAACCCTTTCTTATTAATCTGGTCACTTCCTCTTTGCAGTCCCTCCCTTTTCCTTCACGGCCGCCATCCTCCATGGCCGGCCCAAAACCCAAGCGCCAAATTTCATCTCCGATTCGCCAATCCAATCGCCAAGCAAACCCCTCTCTCTCCCTACAACCAATGACCATCAACAAAGTGCCGCTCCATCCGCCCCAAACCCGAGTCCATCGGCTCCATCTCCCTCTCTTCCACAATCCAGCAAGCCCTTCCTTTCTCTCTCTTCTTTCTTCTCCCTTTCCCCCATTTTACTGGCGAAACCCTAGCATTCATTCAAATCCCCAAATTCATGAACCCTTCGTTGATTCGATTAGAGAATCGATCTCGAAGAATGCAAAGATCGGGTCAAGCAACAACAACAAGAACTTTGATGCAACAAGCCGCGCTCCTTCAACAAAGCAATCTCTTTACCATCCCGGCCTATTAGCTCCCTCAGGTTCATAAAACATTTATTCTGTGTATTTTGCTTTGATTAGTGAATTTTTGTTGTATCTGTTTCGTTGATTTGGTGGTAAAGAATATGACAATTTGGCAGCCTACCATATGCTGTGTTTAGGCGTGGAGTAAGAGTAATTGTTAGGTAGTCGAATGTTAATTGGTGAGTTAATTTTGTAGAGGAAAAATTCTGGTTATATAAACAGTTCAAGGCTGAAATTCATTCATATGTTGGAGCAGTTTTGGTGTCCATAATCTGTCCAAATTAGCTGGGGATTTGGGTATTAAGTTTCTAAGGAAACTTTATAAGTTTGAGCAAAAGTGTTGTGGGAGGATTTGTGAAGGGTTATATAGTTGCTTTGGGGTGGAGTTTTGTTCAGCCTAAGGGCTATCCATATAAAGTTTGGGACTGATTGTGTTGTCCCTAGTTTTGACATCGCATCACCTATACACTTTATATGTTTTTCTCTTTTAATGTTCTACTGAAATGGTATTTCATTCTTCAAATTGTTTTAATTTTTTAATCGTTCTGTCTAGTTTTTGCGTGTCAAACTATTGCATGTTATTTGTAGGAAAATCTCTAGAAATTTCTATAGAACAACAAACCTGTTAGTTTATTTTATTTCTATCACCAATTGTCTCTGAGAAATATACATGTTAAGTAGCATTTACGTGAAATAGTTGGTGTCATTTAAGAATGAGCAGAGATCCATCTTGCTGTTAGCGTGCTTCGGTTCTAACCTTTTTATTTTACGGGTTCATTATCATCATCATCCAACTAGCATCATACTTCTTCGAAATCAATTATCGTAGAAGGGAGGCACTAAGGTGGTGTTACAAGCTAGATTAAGGGTTGTTTTAGCAAGGATTATTGAGCGGGTTCGTGGCTGAAGTTGGGAGTACATTTGAGCGAGGTTTGGGCAGCCTAAAATGGAACAAACTAATAGTTTTGAACAGTTGTTAGGGAATTGTGGGTTTTTATTTTTGTGACAAGCTAGTTCATTTAAAGAAAAGAAAAACAAAAGCAGGTTTTTAGAGAGTTTTTCGCGGCGGGTTTGGGGGCGTTCAAATTCTTTGGAGCAATTTGTTGGTTCTATTTTTAGCGCCGAATCGGGTTCAAAAAATAGAATCGAGCGATAGCCCTTTCCGGTTCTTTTTAGCCTTTCCTCGGGCGGGGCGGAAAGAATTTTAGCGTCCTTTTGTTTCTTTCCATCCTAGTGTGTCTTTATTGACTGTTAGTTGAAGTTGTAGTTGTCTTATCCACTTATTTCTCATGCCATTGCATAGGTTAGAAACTCTTTTTAAGCGTAATGTTGCGGATTATTAGATTTTTTGATGCGTGGATGGAATTGGCCTCTTATCATAATCTTCTTAAATTGCGGTCCTCACTTACCATTCCTCATTTAAGA